>CAUYQV010133041.1:0-23197 GCA_963574575.1 Galagoides demidoff | reverse complement strand
GGCCATTCTTTCTCTTCAGCTCTAACTCTGTCTGGAGCAAAGGACTCTTGAGTTCAGAGCTGGATTGGCATGAAGGAAAGAGACTCTTTACTGACTCTCAATACCCTTCCCTCTCTTTCTTTGCTTGGTCTCTCTCTCTCTTCCTGTTATCTGGCTCTGTCCATCCTATAACCCTGTACAAATGCCGCTCCACACCCTGGCCTCTTGGTGCCCAGATACCCCTACCATTTTCTCCACTGGTTCCTATCTGCCTCCACCTTGGTGTGTCTCTTACTCTCCTTCTTTCTGGTTTATCCATCAGTCTCTCTCTTTGTCTCTCCAGGACCAATGGAGGCAGGATCGGGCTACTTTCCCTAGGACTGAGGTGAAGAACATCTTCCCTGCCACTTCTGACTCAGCCCTGAGAATTAAGCACCTCAAGTGCAAGGACCATAGGGGGACCCAGCTTTGGGAAAGTTGACTCACTGATGGCTGCTGGAGGACTTCAGTAAAATTTAAAACTTTGCTACTCAGAAAGATACTGTTAAAATGAAAAGGAAAACCAGGGAAATAGTTGCAAAGCATCTATCTGACAAACGATTGTATCTAAAATATACAGAGATCTCTTTAGAAGTCAATTATAAGAGAACCCAATAGAAAATGGCCTAAATATTTGAGCAAACACATCTCCAAAGAAGATCTACGTAAGACAAATAAACACATGAAAAGATCATGACAAGGAAAATGCAAATCAAAATTGAAATCAGATACAACTCTACATGTATATGAAATAGAATGTCTAAAATTAAAAAGGCCGCCCATACCAAACTTTGTTAAGAATGTGTGGCAGCTGCAAGCATCTTACACTGCTGATAGATAGGAACAGAAGTGTTACAACCACTTTGGAAAACGCTCTGGTAGATTTGGTAGTTTCTAAAAAAATGTAAAATACCCATTGATCACGTAACCTAATCATTCTAATCCCAGATATTTACCCCAAAGAAATGAAAATATATGTTCACACAAAAACTTGTAAATGAGTGTTCATGGTAGTTTTATTTATCATAGCCCCAAACTGGATACACTAAAATATACATCAACAAGTGGGTGGATAAGCAAATCGTGTTACATCCAGATAACGTAATTTCACTCTGTGATTAAAGGAAATAAACCATTGACACACAAACAACATGAGTGATTCTTAATATATGATGTTGAGCGAAAGAGCAAGACAAGAAAACAAATGCAACACCTCATATGCTTCCATTTATATAAAATTCTAAAAAAATGTAAACAGTCTATAGTGTAAAAATGTAAATTAGTCTATAGAAAAACAGATCAGGGATTGCCTGGGGGCCAGACCAGGAGGAAGGAGAGGAAGAGATTACAAAGCAACCCAAGGAAACCTTTGGAGCAATGGATGTGACATGTATACTGTCTCAATTGTGCAGATGGTTTTATCAGGTTACACATGGACACTTCACATGTGCGTAGTTCATTACGTGTCTATTACACATGATATTGATTTTTCATTTTGTAACTGCATCATGGAAACAATAGTGGCTGTGGAATCAGACATATGAATTTGAATGCTAGACATGTTAATAATACAACCTTAGATAACTTACAGCTTTGAGTCTCAGCCTCTGTATTTAATTAGTGGCAGTCAGAATATTTCATATGAAGATAAGCATATATGTGCCAAAGGCTTGCTGTGTTAAACATGCTATCATGTATATTTTTCTTTTTTACCCCTAAACCTACTCTCAGTATCTTCTCCTTAATGGGTATCCTTCTTGTATTTGATATGTGGCTTTGAAAGGCATATACTTTAAAGTAATTAAATGGCATTGTATTAATGCTCTTATTTCCCCCTTTATGCTAAATTACTAAATGTTGAGGATCTAACCTAGTTGTACTATATATGTCTAGTTACTTGATTCTAACGGCTGTATTTTTTTCCAAACTATGTGCCCACCAAAGTTAACTCATTGACTCCCTACGAGATGGACACCCATGTATCCAATAATCTGCTACCACAAAACAACAATGAAATAAATATCTTAGTACTTGTTTTTTTTTTATTTTTATTTTTTGTGGACCTACACAAGAGGTTCTCTGAGATACATATCCAAAAATGTAACTGCTGATTTATAGGGCAGATGTGTGATTAATTTTACTTAATTAGAACTTCTAGATTACTTTCTAAAATGGTTCTTCGATTCCTTTATACTTCCACCAGCGCTTGAAGTTAATGACCTTGCTAATTTTTTCCGATACAATACATTGTAGTATCTTACTTTAATTTTCATTTCTCAGATTATTAGTAAGTTTGAGTATCACTTCCTATTCTGATTACCTACTTCGTAAATAAAGCTTCGTAAGCTTCCCCCTTCGTAAATCTTGTCTTTTGCTCATTTTTAGACTGGGTTTCCTGTCTGGTTGATTTATAGTTCCTTGAAATGTCTCTCTATTAATGTCATTAATTTTATGCATTACTAAGAGCTATTCCAGTCTGTCACCAGCCTGTTAACTTTAAGGTGTCATTCACTGTTGAGAAATCTTTCATTTTAATGTAGTCATGGCCATCATTTCTTAACTCTTTATAAAATTATTTTTGGGTCATGTTTAAAAAGTACAGTTCCTCACCTATATCTGACATAATTCTATATTTTCTTCTATTAGTTTTATAGTTGTACCTTTTAATCCATCCTTAAGCTATCTGGAGTTGAATTTTTTAATATAATACAATGTAGGCATTTATTTTTCCCCAGATTGTGATCCAGGGTTCCAAGACCATCTGCTAAAGAGTTTCTCCTGTCTCTGTTATGTAAGGGGTACATCTTTATCATATATCATTTACGGGTTTTTTGATAAGAAGAAGAATGCTTCTGGAAGAGTGATGACCCAGAATAAGAAAAGGTGAAAGGAATATTCCCACCTATCCACTCTCAGGAGGGTAATGGTGACACAGCTGACTATGCAGTTAGTCTTTTGCAGGGTTAAGGTCAGGGTTAGGGGAAACTTACACACACCCAGCAGCTCCAAATGGATTTTTTGGATCAAGTAGAAAGAAAGAAATGGTCTTGCTAGGTCAAGTGCATCAGAAATATCAAGAGAATTCTTGGAATATTTGGTAGTATAATAATGTATTTCCATACCATGTTAAATAAATAAAATGTTTGAATGTCACAACTATATTGCATATTCCATTATAACTAAACTTCTCCAGGAGGTATTTAAGATGTTAGGTGACCCACTGTCCACAAAATTTATCCATTTTCCCAAACCTTCCTGAAATTCATGGAATAACTTTAAGGTACTTGACATGATATAATATTTACCTAGTAAATTTTTTATAAGCAAGGAAAAATCTAGGCAAAACCAGGCTTGATATATGGCTTAATTCAGTATTCTAAACAAAGAAAGTCCTCCAAAAAGAAAAAGAAAGTCCTTGACTGATTACCTAGCTACGAGCCCACATATTTACTGGGTTAGAATTTACATGTGGAGGAAAATCTTCTTTCATGAAAGTCTTGATGTATTTATCATTGTCCTTTTGTTCAAGGGAAAAAACACCCAACACTTCAAAGACTATTACACTGTGCAAAAATTAACTCTATGCAACTGTTTCTGGAGTCCTTTCTGGGTACCGTACAGCAGCATTATGGACTGTGAACTTAATAATTATTTCTGCCTTACCTTGATGTGGCTGAAAACTATTCTGGAATCTTGTTACTCTGATATGTTGCCCAGTGATACCTAACAACAAGTAGAAAATAGAACCATGCAGACTATTATTTCTCTTAAAAACTGGCAGTATGTGGCATTATGATCTAGAATCCCAACTAAAGGGTTACAATTGTCTAGCACCGATACTCAGGTTTCCCATTTTTAATGCACACAGATGTACTTGGACTTTAAGAGTAGAAGGTCAAAATCAATTCATCTAACATTTAAGTAATGCTTATCATACACAGAGATTTCTTGATCATGTCACAGTCAGATTTTGTGGTGGTTGCTCTATAGATCTACAAAATGAAGTTCATTGTTGCGGCTGTTGTATTGATCTTGGTGGGAGTTTTGCGATAATTTACCATTACGGAACCAGAAGAACTGTAACTTACGTTTTATAGTGTACACAGCTGATACGCTGTAATGTCAAAATTCATGTTTTATACTATTTTAGAAAGTTCTAAAGTAATGTTACGTTTTGCAACAAAAGGGCATGATTGGCACGTCATGAGGGGACGTGGAGAAGGTGGAGAAGGTCATGCTCTACCGGGACAGAAGTGTGATGTGACCTAGTTCACTTCCTTTAGTTCTCCACAGCACACCTGCTACATTAGAGAGAATGTGGAGAACTTCAAATAATGGCTGACAAGCCATTTTTTTTTTTTTTTTTTGCGAAATCACAACTACAGACCCACTTCAGAAACAGGCAAATAAAGCACATGTCCTATGTGATACACACAACATAAAATACACTAGAACATGAATTTTGGCAATACAGCATACCAGCTATGTAAATTATAAAACACAGCCACTGATTCTTTTTCTTTTGTAATGGTGAATTATTGCAAGTTTGTTTTTTTTTTTCCACCAAGATTAAAACAAAAATGATCAACTCCATTTTGTGGATTTGTAGATTAATCACCAAAGTCTGACTGGGACTTTGGGATTAATCACAAAGTCTGACTCTCAAGAAACTTCTGGGTAGCTTTTTAATCAAAGACTTCTGGCTAATATGAATGTAGGTAGGATTGTTGTGAAATTTCCAAACATGCTGTTAGGGTAGCAACACAAATGTTCAACAAGACATATGGTTCAGATGTGTGCCTGGGGAAAGGTGTGTAGTTTTCTCCACAAAAGAACTATACATTTTTTCTACTGAACTTCATGAAGGAATAAAAATATAATTAGAATATAATAAATATTTAAAATATAAAATATAATTAAAAATAAAATCTGAAAGCCTTCTGCTAAATGAATGGACCCCTCTTGGCCAAGAAATACCTTGAGACTGAGTTCCCAGCCCTGATGTGATGGGAGACATAAAGCACAATTACACGTATCTGATTTCCCTTGATAAATATTCATGAATCTGCCTATGGCTTGTTGAATATATACATTGGAACACCGATTCGGTATATCCCATTGCCTACTGTGTCTTGTTGGAAACACTGGTGCCTGGCTTCTGGGGGCCTCTGCTTCCCAACCTGTTGGAAAAGCTGCCCAATAGCTTGCTACCCTTTATAAAAAATAAAGCTCTTCTCTTTCCAAAGTATCAACTTCATTAATTCAATTTTTTTTTTTAGTTAACAACTTTTGCCAGAACATCAAATCATTCATTTGCCAGTATCAATCATTCTGTTCCTTGTTCTCAGATCATTTCGAATACTTCTGAAACTCCTATCAGTGACCCTGGAGATTGTTTTGATAGTCTAGAGAAAATTTCCTAAGTTATAACAGGATGTTCGATGGGAAAAACTTAAGTAAGCTCTATATGTCCTAGTCTAAAGTAATTTTTATTAAAATAACATAAGGTCTCCACATTGTATATTTAATTATTTATTTCAGTAGATGCCATTACTTTTAGTCACCAATCATCTATTTCCAGGATTATTAGAAAGGAGTTGCTTAAATTTCTACCTGCCATAAAACATTTTGAAGAAGACATTTTACTGACTATAAAACACTGATCTGTTTTTAATAATTCATTGCTAACAATGTGATTGAAACATTCCCAATCCTGGCTACAGATTATTTAAGACAAATTAAACCCATTAGGACCAATAGAAAAAAAGCTACCTATTCACCACCACGAGAAAGATAATCAATAAATTAGACTTTGTTACCAAAAGCATTTTCCTTTCAGAAAATATTTATGTACACACTTTCAAACAATTTATGAAGTTAATGAATTTCATCTGCTATAAAGAACAAAGGAACACAGGAACCAAAAATAACATCATGAATGTTAACCACAAAGTAAAGATGTGCTTTACCAAAACAAACATTTTATAGCACAGTGAGCAGTTAATAAAACAATAATCTGGCTCAGGAAAGATTATTATTTTGGGGTGTTGACCTGGTCTGCTACACTTTTATTTCTAGTCTTCCTGGGACAGTGCACTGACCAGAAAATTAAAATTACTTAAGTTAAGTAACTTATTCAGTAGACAGAGGGGCTACCTATAATAACAGGTATCATCATAACATAGGGAGGAGTGGAAAATGGCGATATACAGTATCTACTCAAATTTATTTTGTATTGAAGTCTAAATCAATGAGTTTTATTCCTCATGTAAGCATATATCTTTCCCTGTGATGGAACCAACTCTATGAACAAATTTAAATGAAATCTATTTTTCTTTTTTCTCCCTTCTATGTTTTGTTTTCTCAGGACAGGAGGTTTCATTTTCCATGATTACAGTTATTTGTAGTCAACCACAGTCTGAAAATATTACAGTATCTTGAGAGAGAGCATATGGATATAATTTTTACTGTGGTATATTGTTATAATTGTCTTATTATTAGTCATTGTTGATAATCCTGTAACTTTGAACTATGACTTTTTGAGTTGTTTCTCAGAAATGGTGGCATTTCTGAAAGAGAAAGGAGTTGAGATACTAAAGCCCCTGCCCAGACTTCCCATTTGCCATTACTTGCCCCAATGCACACAGCCCTTGTCCATTTCACCACAACCCACCCCAGCTGGTAGACCCTTTGTTAATGTCCATCCTCGAAAGGCTTCCCTTAGTTGGAGAGATGGATTTAAAATTGCTTCTCTCATTCCCTGAGGAAGATGTCTTTCCTATTAAAATTTCCTTTCTTCCCTGACAATCCTTGTTGTCTGAGCAAATTGCTATTCTGCGCCGGCACAGGCAACCAGATCCAGGCCAAAACCACCCTGCAATTTTGCAAACAGGCAAAATTAAGTTATGGAGTGCCTTATCTTTGTAGCCGGTCTATGAAATGGATCAGGTCAGCATATTCCCACTTCAAAGATGTAGGCCCAACCCACCACCTCCATGTTCCATATCCTGCCCTCATGTGGCAGCCCTTGGGGCAAAAATCATGGTCTACCTTCAAATGACCTCATTTTGATACATTGAAATCAAGGGGCAGCCTTTTCTCCTATTGTCTCCCCTTTACCTACAGTCTTCTTCATTTGCTCAATACAAATGCATTTTCTAGCTGTAATTTGAAAATCACCTTTTCTCTGAAAGAGATATGGGTACTCTCCTTTTATCAGTGGCTTCATTTTCTGTGGTTTCAGTTACCTATGGTCAACCACAGTCTGAAAATACTACAGTATTTTGAGAGAGAAGCCATATTCATATAATTTCGTTAAGGTATATTGTTATAATTGTCCTATTTTATTATTAGTTATTGTTGTTAACCTCTTATTGTGCCTAATTTATAAATTGAACATCATAGGTATTATGTCCAGAACAAAACAGTCTCTACAGGGTTCAGTACCACCCATGGTTTTAGGGATCCACTGTGGGTCTTGGAACATGTCCCTGGTGGATAAGGAGACACAACTGTATTTGAAATAGATTTAATTATCTCTGCTTCTGTTCCTCCTAATACTTTATTTATAACTTTTATCATTTTAACACTTATAACATTCTATTATAAGTACACTGACCAGGAAATTATAATTGCTTAAGTTAAATCTGCTTCCTTCTGCTAGAGGTAGTTATCTTCTTTATATCCTTCTCACAGATTGTGGTACAGGGCTTGACATTAAGTAAATTATTCAATAATCTGTTAAAAGAATATATTAACTGAGTAACCCATACACAAGACAACATGTAAGAAAGAGTGGGTGTTATTGTAACTATATCCTCAAAGTATACCCTGTCAGTGGAAGAGGAAAAAGGTCTAAGAATGAGGAGCAGCATTAATATAAAATTATAAAAGTCAATGAAAAAATTGTAGATAAAGGAGGAAAAGCAGCAGCTGAAATCCAACCAACATGTCATTGTAAATAATATCACAAGTGCACAAAGAAGAATTTCATTCTTGAATGATCAAGGATTTCTTATTTACATACACAATTTTCTTGTATGCACTCTTCAAGACATAAAGAAAAATAGGAAGGATAGTATCAATAAAGAACAATCTGCCAGAGAAAACAGAAACTCAACAATTGCCCCCAAATTAGCCATTCTCTTCAGTAAAGGTAGCCAAGATAACATGCCTTTTATTAGCAGTCTGATGAGGGCTGAAATAGCCATTATAAATAGCAACAACAACAACAACAACAAAATTTCATTGGATCCCTACATCACACCAAATGTTATTGCCAAGAGTTTTCATAATTTAATCACATTTTAATTGCATTAGTCAAATATGATGGTCTCCACTTTACAGGGAAAGAAATTGAAGATCAGAATGATTGAATGACTTACCAAACTTGCAAAGTTAGTGGGGAACTTTGGCTAAAACAAATTTAGGGGTTTTCCTGTAAAACTCTATTACCAAATCCTTTAGTATTTGGAGGCACTGCTACCTACCATGTTATATTAAAATGATTCTCATTTTAAGACATTTTTTCTAAGCTATTTCACATTTGCTAAATTGCAGTTTGAGGATTCCTTTCACATGCAGCTGGAGGATCTGGCTGTATTCTTTGGGCATCTGATGGAAACCGCGTTTAGGCAAGGTGTTGTCATAGTAGTGATGGCTGACCGGTGTATCTTCTACAGTTTTAGAGAAGGGCCAAAATCCATACAGCTTCACATTTTCACACAGTTCCACGGCAACACTTGCAATCATCAAGCCGGTGGACAAGCGGTAAGCGGTCACACCTTTAGTTCTCCAGAAAAGGGCCAGATGTTTCAGGTACTTGGGATGGAAAAACAGAACCTTCTGTCTTGCCTTAGACTCTCTCAGTGTGTAATATACTTTAAAGGAGGTACCAGTGTTGGCCCTGAAAGAAAATGCTGGCAGAAGAAGAAATGCGTCTCCATAGGTTGCGATGTCCTCCAGGAATACTGCTTTCTTTTCCTTTAAGTTGCCATATCTGCCAAATTTTAAGAAGTGATAATAATCACAATAATACTAATCAAAGAAGCAGTTTTGGTTAACAGGAGGCTGAATTTACTAGTGGTCAAAAATCTGAATCATTAATATTCTGCACATTAAAGAGATAAATACGGACTCAGGGAAAGCCACTCAAGTAAGCATCATGTCCATATTTAGGATTAGAGCTTCATCTGTCTTTCATGGAATATATGGGCGTTCACTTCCTACCTTCTTTTTTTTTTTTTTGGCCAGGGCCTAGTTTGAACTCACCACCTCCGGTATATGGGGCCAGCGCCCTACTCCTTTGAGCCACAGGCACCATCCCTCACTTCCTACCTTATTACTGCATTATTTTCTTACCAGACAGATGTTTCTTGTAATATTTTATTTTCCAACTCAGTAATTTTTTTCTAAAGTTGTTTGTTGATACGAAAATAGCTTCTGAATTTATGATGAAATATTTTTTTCTAGCATAGTACACATATCAATAGATTTTCTTAAAAGCCACTGAGTTGAACACTTGTGATTTGTGCACCCTTTGGACCTATTTAATTATAAAGTAGAAGTTTCCTTTAGAAACCCTTTATATACACACACAGAGTAGAACATCTGTAAGTTAACTACCCAAGGGACTGTAACAAACTGGTCAACATAAGGAACTAGGGCTACTGTGCTGATACATATATGTGGTACATGTCCGGTCTATGAAAAACGAAAATTAGGTCAACTTAAGGAGGTGGTCTAAGGAAGTGGATAACTATGGAGGTTCTACTGGTATTTTAAAATTTCCTGTCTGCACTGTGCTCTCTCCATATATATGATTTAAATGACACCTTAGTAAGTGTTCTTCTCAGGATGATTGTAAGCTTTTAGAAAATAAACTTCGGAATGCATGTAAATATTTTATTTTCTCTCAGGCAATGCTAGAACTATCTGGAGGGCCTTAATCTATTAATTATATTTATCAGTCATTTTTGATAAAAAATGAAGTAAAACTACACGTGGGATTTTTTTTACTAACTAACCAACGATTCTATGGTCATTTCATTGCAGAAGTGAAACATGGTCATTTGTTTTAAACTATTCAACTGCATTTTGCCAGGTTGTCCTAGAACTAACTCTCTGAAGTTTCTAAGTACATTAAGGTTTATCAAGAAAGTACTGCCAAGATAAAAGAGAAATGCTAAAACTCTGAAAGAAAATGGGAAAAGGCAACTGTGCTATTTAAAAAAAGATGAGGAAATAAGTTCTTATTTGATTTGAAACATTTAGCTTATAACATTAGAAGTCCAAGGGAGTTGTTACTCTAATGAACCACAACCTTGATCGAATGTCAAAATTTGCAAATGTATTCTTATATATTTTCCCAAAATGCCATCCCAGCTGTACTGCAGGTCTGTCTCAGCAAAAAGATTAATGCTCAGACTGAGGAACATGTTAAACAGTGGAGAAATGTTCTCTAACAGTTAGGTAACTTGCTGATACTTACTTCAGTGTTATGATACTGGGATTCACAGTAACGAGGTTTGTTTTGCTTCCAACATCTTTACTAACATCTCCTGTGGTTGGAGGGAGGTTACATCTGAAATTTGGAAGAAAAACAATTTTCAAAAGGGAACTTGTTAAAAAAAAAAAGTATACACACATATGTCCATATGATAATGGTCCTTACACTACAGAAAATCATTGCTGTTAAGAGATTCTCAGAATCCATCTGATTTCCATTTATAATTATTTAATATATACTAAGTTATAGTTGACATTGTAAAAAGCAAATAAATTTGATGAAGGCTTTTTAACATTGATAATGACCTCTGTAAGTATGAAAATCAGAAATGACAATTATACCTAGACTAACTTTTAAAGCTCTTCCAATCTTTTTTATTAAAAGTCTTATTTATATTGATTATATGCCCACAGTGGTGCAATCACTAATTTACAGACTTCCCCAAAATTGAGGCACTGTGACTAAAGTTATAGAGCCTGCCAGAAGCAAAGACTACATTAAAAAATGAAAATCTTCCGGTTCCCATATGGATCGTTTTGCCATCAAATTATGGTGTTAATAAATAAAACCTTAATGTTCTTTATATAGTAATGTTTTCACACCAATGTTCTCATCTTCCTTGGAGTACTAATTTGTTTTTAAATTGGAAAACGAATTAAGAATTCTAAGTTTGAGTAATTATATTCCAGTCACAAAAAAGGGAAAGTTGGTTATGGCTCCCTAAATACCGTTTATAGAATTTCAAGTAGTAAAGCTAAGCAGAAAGGGGGAACGGCCTTGAGTGCTTCCTACGGGAGGCTGTTTAAAGTTGACATCATCTTGAATATGACAACTTTGAAATATTCTATGGTATGCTTTATGAAACCTACAAATAAACAAAACATGCACTTCCCTCATCGATATAAAAAGTAAGAAAATAAATAGGGCACCCTGTTGAAATAAATGTTAGTTATTCATACTAAGCCACAGATATGACCTCATTAGTGGAATTCCTATGACAAATCTACTTTCTAGTACAATCTCATATCGTACTGGATGTAAGAATCACCAGTGACTTCCGATATAGTATACAGGAGATTCCTAGAGGAAGGATTTTTTTTTTATGTGTGTGGGTGTGTGCACACTATCTAGGGTGGCTACAAAGTTTATGTGCATTTTTAAAGTAGTGTGCAATTTTAAATTGCATGTGAACTTTATGGCCACCCTGTATATGTGTGTATATGTGCATGTGTGTATACATGTGTATATATGTATATATACACGTGTGTATACATGTGTATATATGTATATATACACACACACATATATATATATATAATTGTATTTATATATTTGCATACCTATACAGAAACAGTCATATAGTATAGCAGTATGCTACATGAGGTCAGACAATTTAATTTGTGAATACATGCTATGAAAAGTGCTACATATCCCATTGTTGAATAGCACTGCGGTAACCTTTGAACACCTCTATGTGCACCAGGGTCAATGCCTAGTTCATCCTTCAAAGCAATTTTGGAACTCCTTTTCTGGAATGGGCATCAAAGCTGTCATCATATTACCCTTGATGTGCTTAATGTCATCAAAATCCCTTTTTTTCAATTTATCTTTGGGTAAAGAAAAAAGTCATTGGAGGACATACCAGGTGAGCAGGGAAGGTGTTCTAATACAGTCATTTATTTACTCATTAAAAACTCCCTTGCAGACAGTGCTGTGTAAGCTGGTGCACTGTTGTGATGCAAGAGCCATGAGTTGTTGGCCAAGATTTTCAGTTAGAATTTTCCTAAATGTTTCTCTATCCATATTTACTTGTTCTTCTGTGTGTCTCACAGTCACAGTTATCGATGATTTTGATACAAAAATGGATGAAGTTTTGCAATGTTTTCATCAGTTTTGCTCATTACTGGCCACCCTGACTTCTCTTCATCAGTGATCCTTTCTCTATCCTCAGAAAAACATTTTTTCCATTTGTCCATTGCCATTTTCTTCATAGAATTATCCCCATAAACTTGGACTAACAGTTAGTCCCTGATTTCACTTCCACATTTTCCAAGTTTAACAAGAAATTAAGTGTTTGTTCATTGCTCTAACCGAAGCCCTGATAGGCTCACAACAGCACACAGAAACACCCAATAGCAATAATGAAAACCACTCAGCCAGACATTGTCAGATGTCCACAGGAACACAGCTGTGAGACACTGACATACCAAGGCTTTGAAACCTTACTGAGGTATTTGTACAGTGCTGCAAACACAAGCACATGGGGGCAAGTTTGTGAACTTTACTGTCAGACCTTATATGTATACCATATGTATCATAGAATAGTAGTATGCTGTATTTTTTTACATATACACACACACAGTAGTATAGTCATAATATAGCAATAGTAAAGGGTGGCCATAAAGTTTGTGTGACACTTAAAATAGTGACTATTTTATCTGCATAATCATTAACTGTGTAATCATCACCTATGTTTTCTTCTTCCACTTATTTCATACCTCCCAATTTTTTTTTTTTCAGTTTTTGGCTGGGGCTGGATTTGAACCCACCACCTCCTGCATATGGGACCAGCGCCCTATCCTTTTGAGCCATAGGCACCACCCCTCTCCCAATCTTTTGAAATGAAAAACATTAGCTTCCAGATTATTTTATAAACTATCAACATGCATAGCCAAAATATTTTCAGCCTTAAAAATTAAATTTTAAATGACCCGACAATGTCTAGCCTTCATTTTGCCTTTGGTTTAAATGACTAGCTTCAAAGGGAATTCTATATTCAGAAAAATACCTGGTATCAGCAAATGTAGAATCTAGAAACATACACATTTATTTTAGAGTTATAAATTAAATATCTGCTGAGGGTTTTTGGGGGGGGGTTGTTTATTTTTAGTATTTGAACCTAAATTTGTATTTCCTATACTTGCTATAAAGTAAAATGAATGTTCAGGCATAATCCTCATCACAGATGTTTTGGGAATTTTAAGTCTATAAAAAGTCTATTGCAAGAAGAATTATTTATCTTCATTATGGCCTGTTCACACTGAGTTCTTGAACGAAATGGCTCAACCATTTAGATACTGGCCATTTTAACATTAATCATGAAGAACATGAATATTCAATAATTGTTGGGCTGTCAGGCCTATTGCTCCATCAATACCCTCAGCATACAACTTTAAAACCAGGGGAGCTAAAATCATCTTTCTTTTTTACTTGCTAAAAAGGGCAACACTCAATCAACAGGGATCAAAACATTAACTCTGATACATAAAATCAGCATTCCTAAAACAGGAAGAAACGGATTTCTACTTAAAAAGACGTGCTGCAACTGAAAACCATCCTCAGATGGATAAGTCACCTTTCCATCATGTTCTGAAAGTAAGATGTTTTGTGGCATGGGTTGTTAGTACCATTCTGTCTCTATTTTTGCCAGCTAGCTGGTATTGACGCAGAAAATATTTTAAAACACCAGAATTTAGAAACATCACAGTTTTTAAAAAATTGCAAGCCAGAAAACTACATAATGATGTTGGATGGCTAGAAAATACTTCAGTTGGCACTTTTCCAAGTAATACCCCCCAAACAAAACATCCTTGAAATGCTCTGTAAGAAAAATGGCCTTTAAGGTCAGGTGAGTCTGGGAACTGTTGCCTCTCAGAGTGCTGAGCCATGGGGCCAATTAACATACTGAAGGCTCTGACAAGATCTCGTTCACCATTGTTTTACCCAGAGTTTCCTAGACTCCTAAATATACACGACCAGAGCACGTTTTAATCCTTTTGGTATCTACATTAGGGAGAACTCATTAACGCTTCTGGAAAAGCCAATGTGGATAATTTGTAGACTTCAGCAACACAGCTCAAAGGTCCAAATTTCCACATGATATCTTTTGACTCTCCCTCTAAAACCGTAGTCCTCAACCCTTGTGCTGCAGACCAGTACTGGTCTGTGGTCTGTTAGGAACCAGGCCACCCAGCAGGAGGTGAATGGTAGGTGAGCAAGTGAAGCTTCATCTCTATTACAGCCATTGCCCACTGCCCACTTCACTGAGCTCTGCCTCCTGTCACGTCAGCAGTGGCATTAGAGCCTCATAAGAGCACAAACCCTACTGTAAACTACACATGGGAGACATGTCGACTGCGTGCTTCCTAGGAGAATGCAACGCCCCCTGAATCCATGTTTGTGGAAAATCATTGTCTTCCATGAAATCAGTGCCAGTGCCCCAAAGGTTGAGTACAGCTGCTCTAAAAAGTACCAAACTATTTTTTTTTAATCTTTCATTTCAAAGAAACCAACTTGATAAGTCTTACCTAAAAACGAAGTCAGATTTGTCTATTTCAGCTCCACAGAGAGACTTATTCAGAATTCCCCCATTTCCAACCACTGCACACTGATTATAAGGGTACTCCACGAAAGGCTGGGCCTAGCAGGAGAAAATGAAAAACTACCATGAAAAGCTGCTAACATCAGAACCACAAACATCCGCTTAATTCTAGTATCTTCAGTCTTCATAGAGGCTAAGAAGAAAAAGAGTAAGAAAAAGAGCAAGCAGCCATGTGACATGCTTATTGGTTTATGATGTCTTCTAATAAAAAGTCATCATGTGCGCCTAAATTTCATTTCTCTTAAGAATAGACATCATATAATGTACATAATATAATAATAGGAAATACCTGTGTATACAAAATATAATTAAGTACATAAAATGACAATGGCAGAATTCCACATTGTGCCTTTATGATAAATAGGGAATTTTCAGTTAAAAAGAAAAAATAAAGAAATTAGAAAGTAGCATTCAATCTTCTATTCCAAGGCACAAAATGAATAGGTAATTTAGCAAAAATTCCCTGTGCTTCTTAAATAATTAGACCTTTAGGCAGCGTAATGATATTAGATTTATGCCTGCCATCTCCACAAATGATGGACCAGGGTGCTTCAGGGAGGCCTAGCAACTCTCTACTGACATATTTCAAATTAATTTCCAAGGCCTGAATCTTTATTTCTTCCTAGGGCCCAACCTGCTTACCCCAAAAGCTCTCCCACTTTCCCCCAATTCTCCACAGCCTGAAATGTAACTTCTCAATTCATCAGTGAACTTTTCCTTTCCTAGTCACCTTCCCTGAAGTAATAATGTGACCTGGAGCCCACAGCAAGGGTGGCAGCTCACATTGCACAGTTATAAGGTCCTAATACACTGACAGTGTTTCTAGGGTTAGAGTGTAAACTCTCCAAGACAGAAAGGCTATTCTCATCTCTCATCTCTTCCTCCCTATCCAGCATAGTCAATGTATTGAGTACAGCTTTCAATAAGGCTCACCTGGGGTGCCCAGCGTAGTGGAGCTGGCTTATCCCAGATTGCAAAAGCCACCTGGCAAATATTCAGGAATTTTGTGAACTGGTAGTTAAACCAAGGGTGAGTTGAAATTGTCCATGGTGGAAATATTTACACCACTGAAATTGGCAAAGCCTATAAAATCAAGGCATATCCCCTCCCAGCACCACTGGCAACAGCCCATGCCCATGTGATCTGAACAGCACTGAGCATTGCAGACTTTCCTGAACCACTATGACTACCGTCTGCCACTGGTACTGACTGGATCTGGGAGATGCTCAATAAGCAAAAAGAACTCTGTTTTCAATGCTTCTTTCTTTGTAGGTTTGACTTTCTAACTTAAAAGTCATACTGTGCTTGCTATGTGTGAGGCATTGTTCCAAGTGCTTAACTTACAAGCACATTTAATCCAAACAACAGCCTGCTGACCAGTCTACAGATGGGAAAATAGAGAGGCATGGGCTCAGGCAGGAGCTCGAAAGTGACAGAGATGGGATATGAATCCAGATAGTCGCTACAGAGTACATACTCTTAACCACAACACACTGCACAGATTTTTACCAAGTAAGTTAAAATGTTGACTTCATCAACTTTTATTTCTCATTAAACTGCAAAGCCTCTTAGACTGCCTGGCTCCTAAATGGATAGTTCCCAGATATTACAGACAATTTCATGTCACTGAACTTCTAGCTCAGGATGTCTTCAGACAGTGTCTACTAAATGGTTCTATAATCCATTCTGAATTTTATAGATAGGGTAGAATGCAAAAATGCAAATATGCTCTTCATGGTACAAAATAGAAAAGATTACTGAGGGAAACATATCTCAAATTATGCACTCAAAATAATGAATGTTTTTCTCTGGTTTCTTGGTCAACTGAGGGAAAACATCCATATGCTTCAGTATCTCATGTTCAGTAAGAATTTAAATAAATTACAAACCTCAACATTCCCTGAAATAAACCTCCTAAGAAAATGCAAATTTGTTCAGCTCCACTGCCTGCTCCTGGCTCACTCTGGTTGAAAATTAGCTCTGTTGTTTTCCTTTTCAAGTGACTTAGAAAAGTTTCTGGAGGAAGTGACTTCACACCGTTTCATCAACAGCATTTATCGTGATCTGCTATGCCAACCAGGTAGTTCCAGGGAGCTCCAAGCAGAAGGGCAGAGTAGACCTCAAGCCCCATCCAGCCATGCAAGCTGGAGTTGGAAGCAATGCAAAAAAGTGACCTCACTTTGCAGTTGTTACTGTGTTCACTGCAGAATTTCTTCTTCCCAACTTCAAAAAAAATCAGCATAAATTTGGAAAGCAGTTACAATTGTTGCGTGTATCACAATTATCAAACCTATGCTAAGATATAATTTTCAAGGTACCAAATGAGAAGCTAAATAGCTGCTACTCCTCTGTTCTGGTCAGCAGGAAGCAAGGCAGATATGAGCAAAAATTGCACTGGTAAAAGAGTTTCTCACTGTCAGATTCTCCAAGGTCTTCCCTGATAGGGAATAGAAATATTCTTTCGTTATCATTTCAATTATTGGCAATTTCTATGCACCGTCAGGATTCATTAGGAGTTATTTTTATCCCCTTTTCCTCCCAGAAAATTTGCAGTATTTTTCTTACCATTTTTCATTTATGTCTCATTCATTCTCAGCAAATTATTCTTACTCTGATTTTTTTTTTTAATTTCAGCTTACTATGAGGGTACAGACGATTAGGTGACATTGTTTGCATTTGTTAGGTAGAGTTCAAATTGTATTTGTGTCCCTTACCCAGAAAGTGGGTTCTAGTGGAATACCCTTACATGTGTCTGCTAGTTGAGAACACATCACTCTTCCTCTGAATTGTAATATAAAAAATTGGAACAACTCATACGATCAACAATAAATTGAAAGGAGTCAAAGGCCCAACAAAATAGAATGGTAACAATCTAATATCCTCCAATTGGTAAACTACATTATCTGATGTGATCCTATTTTGGCCACAGTGACTTAGTCTAACTGATTTTAATCAAATCATGGAAAGGGACTGAGAGTGTGTATTCTTAAGCAATGGGAATTTCCTTCTTCATAATAAAAATTTCCTCAAGTTTGGATTCGTACTAAGGTCAAGTTTCTTCTCACTGTGCCAAAAGGCATTATACCATGTCCTCACTCATTTGTTTATTTAACAAATATATAGTGAACGTATATATGCACTGGGAAATGTTCTAGGAGATTGGGATATGCTAATGAACATAGGGAAAAAAAATCCCTGTTTTATGGTAGTTATGTTTATGGAACATGAATTCTTATATATTTACTTCCCAAAGATAAGCCACATAAATATTCTTTGTGAAGGAATTGATTCAGCTACCAAAACCAACAACCAGAAGAATATTATTCTGGAGGTAAAATGCCCATTTTCTCAAGCCCTGGAAATTACTTTGCAAAAAGCTCACGAACCACATCTCCTGTGAAGAAGAGTCCAGAAGACTTAAGGCTGGAAGAGCTCATCATTTAAGATAAAAATATCCTTCTTTTCTGCAGGACCACACCACATTTCAAAACTGCCTTTTTGAAATGGCTCACTGTACATATTTTATATGGCATAACTGTACGGTATTTTAATTAATTCCTTCATTATTGTAAGTTACAGCTTAAAGTGAGAGAGCATTCATCCAGAACAGTGACACAAATAACCCACAACAAATCTTTACTCACCACTGGGAACATGTGAAAGATACTCTCTCTAATTGGGATTTCTTTTTTACTTTCCACCTCGTAACTCATATTAGTCCCAACTGGAGTATTATTTTGAGAAACAACAAAGTTTTGAACAGCATCACAGCAGGAAGCAAGTTTTGCTCTGCAAAGGGAAAGAAGATGAGTGAGCCAAAAATAGAGACTACAATGGAGACACCAGAATTTGCCGTGTTGACTTTTCCAGAAGATAAATTATTCATATGACATTTTCATCTCATTCTGTCCCACCTATCCAAGGAAGATAGGATGGATGGTAACTCATCAAGTTCTCACAAATAGAAAATATGAAAATACGATGGTTTTAA
Source organism: Galagoides demidoff (assembly GCA_963574575.1). Lineage (NCBI taxonomy): Eukaryota > Metazoa > Chordata > Mammalia > Primates > Galagidae > Galagoides > Galagoides demidoff. Next base: position 4,300 of record CAUYQV010133041.1, on the reverse strand, counting down.
ATATAAAAAATGCCCTTCTAATAATAGCATTATTAAAACATTAAATAGAAAAATGTGAGATGACGGGATACACTAGAACCTCTGTAAGTTGACCACCCCAGGGACTGTAACAAACTGGTCAACATACAGGGCTGGTCAACATAAGGACCTAGGCCGACTGTACTGATATGTACACATGGTGAATGTCTGGTCTATGAAGATTAGGTCAACTTAAGGAGGTGGGTAGTGTAGGGAAGTGGTGAAACATGGAGGCTCCACTGTAGTTATTTTACAAAACACAGAAACTGAGTTAAGAAGAGAAATGTGGTCTGGAATCATTTGTTATGAGGCAAGACCAATGAAAAGGAGAATCATTTAATACAATCTTTAAGTGAAGTGAATTTAAAGTTGCCATCCCTCACAGACAGCCCCCCAAAGCATAAATAGTATGAACTATATGTCAAAAATGTTACTGCAGAGTGAAATATTGTTATTAAAATGCAGACTCAAGAAGCTGCTTTCAGGGGTCATCTGAATTAGCCCTCAACCTCTAGCAAGAACTGCTCCAAATTTATATTTCATTAATGGAATTCTCCAAAGACCTAGGCTCCACAGCATCTCTTGATAAATATTCCAGGGTTTAACCAACCTCAAAGTCAAGAGATTCTTCTATTTGCACAACTGAACTATCTCTTCACATAAATCCATTTTCCTTGTTAGATTTTCATAGACTCTCCTTATAAAAATACTCCCTGTGATTGAAAATGGTAATCAAGCAATACTTTCACCTCTTTCATCTTGAATGTTCACAGAATTTCTGCTTCTCTCAAGTTTTCCTTAGAGGGAAAGTAGGTTTTTCATTAGTTATCTTTTTCCTCTTTAAATCTGTACTTATTTCTCCATATTACTTAAAAATATGTATCCAACTAGAGCCAATCATAGGAAAAAAGAGAGAGAGAATATTCACCCCTGGGCTGAGTCTGGTTGGCTTCATTGAAACCGGTCCTTTCTCATTCCACATTTTTATTCTTACCAGTTTTGGGTTCTGTACTTTCCTGAATTTTGCCCTTTTGAAAAAATACATTTTTCAATTTGTCTAAATTTGACAAATTTTCTAATTTGTCACCATCGTTTTAGATTTGATCTTCTTGAATGCCAATAATTCTCAAGGTATGAATTGTCAAGATATTATTCACATCCTGAAGTCAAGGCTTTGAATAATACTTCTTCCATCAGTTAACTTACATCACTGAAATAATTGAGTCTTCTTAACTGAATTCTGTCACCTGCTCTTTACTCTTTTGTATTTTAGAACCCACCATTTAAAAAAATATGGTTCATGGAGATTAGCAAAAGGGGAAAAAAATGAAATGCTGTGTAGTTAAAAACATGGCACTAAGTAATTTTTAATTATACATTCAATTTGATACCAAGTCATGTGACATACTGCAAACTCCGAAATCCTTACGTGTTTATAATTTTAAATGTCTCTTTCACCCAGCTTTTTGAGGAAAGGTAAATGTAGCTACAATGAAATAAATTCCTATTTCCCTTTGGCAAGTAACTTAATTTTTGGTGACACGAGTAATGTGTCACCAAAAACACTAACCAGAGTTCCCTTCGTGCTTTTTGTTATATTAATTATTTTTCTGAAATTATCTTTTTAAAATATAAAATTTCCCAACCTACAGGAAAAGTTGAAAAAAATGGACGAGCCCTTGAATATTCGCTTGCTAGATTCTCCAGTTAACTTTTCACTATGTCTGCTTTATTGACTATCTGTCATGAATCCATTTTTATTGGCGTTTTGGTAATTCAAAGTAAATTATGGGTCTCAGTATACTTCCCTTCTAAACACTTCCTGTCTCCAGCCTTCCCTCAAGCCCCAGAAGCAATTATTTTTGTGATTATTTTTCACCAGAGATGAAAGGGCTCATATGGCCTGTACGCCTCTTAAGACTCCTTACACTCAACATAAATGGTTTTCGATTCATGTACTATGTTGTTGTGTGGACCAGGAGTTAGTCCCTTTTCACTGCCATGATTGGGTTCAGCAGAAATACTGAACTAAGCCAGACTTGGCTTAGCCATTCCCCTATTAAGAGTCAACATTAAACATCTAGATGCTCCTAATAATCTCTCAGGAAAAATAATAGGAGAATCATCTCTGAAATCTGCTTTCATTCACAGACTAAGGGGCCTTTGGTAAGTCTCTGTGCTCAGTGGCTGGATGATAAATGGATGCTCTTTGTCATTTCCCAGATGAACTTTGGGGTACAGAGTGCAGAAATAGCCAATGAGATTTTTATCTCTGTCATTCATTTTCCCACCACCCCTAAAATAGTCAGTTCTGTCAATCAATGCTTCAAATGCCAACTGGATGTGTTGATGACAAATGGGTGTGGCATTCCTCCTTTCTTGTATAAAAAGAGGAACAGACATTACGAAATGGAGGATGCTGTGGGTGTCACCATTTCTGTGATACCTCAGTCATTCAAAACACAAACTTTCACATTCTACAACAGCAAAATGTCCCAACCACATCAGAAGGCACCAGCCTGAAGCTGGTGGAGCACTGTACACTTTCCAGAACATCTGCATGCCTGTTACCCCATCTGATTCCCACTATAGGCAAGGAGATAGAAAATACTATGATTCCTATTTTGGACATGAGAAAGCTGGGTTGAAAGAGGGTACAATGGCATGAGGAAGGCATGCAGGTTGTCAATGACTCCCACCCATGTCTTGTGACCTTCTGTTCTCTGCAGGTCATACTACCCTACTGTAAACTGTGTTTGTGAGGGATCTAGGCTGCACACTCCTTATGAAAATCTAACTCCTACCTTCTGCTCCCTGTGGAAAAACTGTCTTCCTTGAATTGAAACTGGTCCCTGGTGCCAAAAAGGTTGGGGACGACTGCTCTAGATGACAGTCCTGCCTGAATTTCCAGCAAGCAGTCATCACCAACTGCTGGCTCTCTCAGGTGACTCCACTTCCAGCTACCACTGGACTGCACCTGTGCAAAAGCCATCAATTAAGAGGTCCCCAGCTGAACCCTGTAGCTCAGAGAACTGGGGGATTATGAAATCATTGTTAAGCCATCAGTTAGGAGGCAGTTTATTCTGTAACAAGAGATGAACAAAATACAAGAGATAACAGTAGCTCTGGTAAGTCTTCTTTTCTCTCCAGAGAAACAGAACCAATAGAATATCTGTCTGTCTGTCTGTCTGTCTGTCTATCTATCCATCAATCATCTATCTAAAGATATTTATTTTAAGTAATTGACCCAGACAATTATGGGAGCTATGAAGTCTAAAGCCCGTAGGGTAAGCTGGCAGACTGGAAAGTCAGGTAAGAGTTGACAGTACACTCTTAATTTTTTTTTTTTTTTGGACACTGCACTCTTAAAGCAGAATTTCTTCTTTTCCAGGAAACATTCATTCTTGCTCTGGAGGCCCTCAATTTTTTGGATAAGGCCCACATGCATGACCAAGGGTGCTCTCCTTTACTTAAAGTCAACTGCTGGCAGGTGTTAGTCACATGTACAAAACATCTTCACAGCAACACCTAGATTAGCATTTGATTAAATAGCAAGTTGACCACAAAATTAACCAGCATAGTAACATAGACCAGAGCAATAGTGGTGACAGTGAGAAATGAGGATACATTTGAAACATATTCTGGGTGTGAGACTGTGAAATTTGGTGACTGACTGTCAATTGACCCCAAAGGAGAGGAAGACAGCAATCACAGCATCATACGCAGGGGGTTGTGATGCAGGCCAGTGGGGGAACAGTGGTGCCCTCCCTGACACTGGGACAAGCCTAAACAAGAGGTTGAGGACTGTTAATAATGAAGGTAGTGACCTGGTGTCGTTTTCATTCATAGAAATACTTGTGATGTACTAAATGAGACCACACCGCAGCGGTAGAACAGAGAGTTAGATTGTCAAAGAGATGGATGGAGAAGTCTTTCAAAAAAGGAGAGACTCGCCCATCTGGCTGTGTCCAGATGACCATAGGTTTTCCTCAGCACTTGAGTGGCATGAGTGTCCCCTGCCTTTTTAAGTTTGTTAGGATAAAGGCAATTGGGAATTATATAAATGTAGGAAACCCACACTCTAAAAAATACAAAATCATTGTGAAGATGGAGGTTAAGGGCTCGGCACCTGTGGCTCAATTGGCTAAGGCGCCAGCCACGTACACCTAAGGTGGCGGGTTCGAATCCCCAGCCCGGGCCTGCCAAACAACAATGATGGCTGCAACCAAAAAATGGCCAGGCACTGTGGCGGGTGCCTGTGGTCCCAGCTACTTGGGAGGCA
>CAUYQV010133035.1:0-12133 GCA_963574575.1 Galagoides demidoff | reverse complement strand
TTATGTTAGGTTTTATGATAATCTGATGAGGAGTTGAGCTATATTTAGTATCTGGGTAGCTGTTTGTAGCCCAAGATACTTTTGATGCTCAGAGCCTGTGGCTCAATCGGCTAAGGTGCCAGCCAGGTACACCTAAGGTGGCGGGTTCAAATCCCCAGCCCCGGCCCGCCAAACAACAATGATGGCTGCAACCAAAAAATGGCCGGGCGTTGTGGTCCTAGCTACTTGGGAGGTGGAGGCAGGAGACTGGCTTGAGCCCAGGAGTTGGAGGTTGTTATGAGCTGTGATGCCATGGCACTCTACCCAGGGGGATAGCTTGAGGCTCCATCTCAAAAAAAAAAAAAAAAAGATACTTTTGATGTTCTTTTTTAATCACCCTTGTTGACTCCTGACCTCCCTCAGTGTTCTTCAGGGAGAGTGTGTTAATTTGGCAACTATTTCAGCTGCAATCCACCACTATTATGCTAAACTTTATTGATGTAAAGTGGTAAATTGTGGGTGGGTAAGCATTGTATAATCTTGTGATTAAATCTTAGTCATTTATTTATTGAACTTATGTCTTTGGACTGTGATATTCAAAACCTTTCTTAATCCTTTGGTCTTAGATAAGAAGGAAAACTAAAAAGACTGGATTAGAGAAACTGTCAGAACGTCTTTTACTCTTGAGGATAGTTCTTTGATATGGAGAATGCTTTAGTAGTAGTTTACAATTTTTAACTCTTCTCCCCTTCACCTGCCAGAGCCATGAGGGAATTTTCCTTCCACTTCTCCCCCAGAACTTGGTAGTTTTCCTGTAGATAAAATCTATGAAAGTACGGGGTTCCCTTAAGATTTGCTGTCCCGGGAATTTCTCATTTTTATGCTAATCCTCATTCAGCCTCTAGAAATTCACAATTGCCACTTAAGTCTCTTACCATTGTACAGCCATGGTGACTTCAGCTCCAGGTAAGCAGATCTCAGCTCTGATTCTGTAGATTGACCTGCTTGTCAAGATTTTGTGGTGATAACTGACTCTGGGTTCTTTGGCCTCAGTTCTTTGAGGGGTTCAAGAGAAGTTAATGATATTTCAGTTTAGTCAGCTTTTTGTGGGTTGAAGGTTAAATGACAGCTCTTAGCCATTTACAAATCACAGCTGAAACTGAATGTGTTGGTAGATCACAAGTGTTTTTCTTTGTATAAGTGTGTGTATGTTTGTATATTTCCTTGTCTACTTTTATAGGTTAAAATAAATTAATAAAAAGATAGATAGGTAAATTTAAGAATATTTCTGAGAGACTAAAAAGACCTAATACAAATGCACATTTTATTATTGTATAATAAAGGCAAACTGCCTTAGGCATAGAAATTTTAATTTTTTCCTAAAACTATTTCAATTAAAATTCATTAAATATGTGCATACCAAGCGTATGTTAAGCTTATGACAGTAAAGTTGTAAATGTCAATACGAACTAGAAAAACCCTGCTTTAAATAGTTAGAGCCTGTCAGATATAATAGTTATAGAAATAAGTTGGTTAGAAGAATATCGATGCATTTATGAAAAATGGATCTACTCAAAGCAAAGAGAGTAAAAATTTATCTTCAACTTCTGAATCATAGAAAAGGAAAATGTGGACATATTTAAATCAAAACCAATACAACCCATGAGATGGTTTTAAAAATGTCTACTTTCCTGAGGTAAGAATTCCTGTCTTTCATATTTCATCATATTCTGAAAGAGATTAGCACTCAGGGGGAAATAAAAACTAGTGATGACTTATTAGATTGGAGTAGATAATATATTAAATAAATTTTCATTATTCAATAAGACTAGCATCATTGAAGTTTCTCCACTTTTAAATTCTCAATCCCCATGTGAAAAGGTGCTAATTGTGAGATATTACTACTGTTAATTGTGAGATATTACTACTATCCATATTTTGTCTCACCTGTTTACATAATCCTTCCTACCTTCTGGAGTGGCCTAGAACCCAGGAAATCTGAGGGACTCTGGAGAATAAATCCCTTCCTGGCAAGTCTATACCTTCAGGGAAGGATAGTTCCTGAAATTCTAACATCCAGGCTTTGGATAGAATTATTAAAAATGAGCCTGTGGAAAGCATAGGGAGACCTTAAACTTGAAAGAGCCTCCCAAAGATAAATGAATATCTCAGTAGCAACCTGTAGGGCTTGAGAAATTTAGATTCAAACTGGAAGACTTTGATGAAAACCATGAAGTGAGGAGGATCAAGTCTAATCCTTTCACTAGAATGGAAATTCTAAACAGAAATTAAGTTGTGTGCTGGACAAATAAAATATGTCTTGTATTTTGGAGAGATATTCACCTACTGTGTGGTGTCTGACCCACCCTGACCTCTGGTTATGAATAAAGCCTTGTGTTTATAATGGTTTTGAAACTATTTTGCAAACTTTTTTTTTTACCATTTTCAAAGCACTTCCACATGCATTTATTGATATTATTTTCAGAACAACTAAATAAGCTACATATTAGATATCTATTATTATTATCCTAAATTTTAAAAATGTACGTGAGGATCACATAAATTTTTGGTGGATATTGAAATAGTGATAGTAGTGATATATAAAATCTTTTGCTACTAGTGAGCTATAGAAAACCTAACTGGACTTTGCCCAAAACTCATACTCACTTGACCACCTTATTTTGTAACAAGTTAAGTTAGTTTACTGTGTCTTGCTTTTCAGATATTTCTAAAATTTTATATTTATACCAGAAGATATTTATACCATAAGATATTACTGACAATTAGCAAGATTGAAGTAAACATGCTAAGGAAAATGAAGCAAAACAATATAAAATGATAACACTGTCATTAAAAATATATTTTTATTTTCAGGTGAAATTACAAATTAATCAATACCAATTTACTGTAAATTATTCTGGAATGTGAGATCTAGATTATGCTTATATAAAAGAGAAGAAATTGACTTTGCCTAGTATTGCTAGATAGCCTCTCACATTATTTAAGGTTGTGGTATCTGAACACCCATGGATGAAAGATAAGAAAAATGTGGAATAACAGTAACATTTACAATGATTCAGCATCTTCATTATAGCAAGCAACATTATTAAATTTGAATGTGTGTTATTGTGAGCTGTTACTGTACTCCTACAGAGGAGGAAACTGCATCTTTTATAAATAAAGTACTTTCTTTACTCAAAGTTGCCAACTTGTTTGTGGCTGCTGAACTTAGAATCCATGACTCTGAGTCCAGTGGACAGGGATTTCTTTTTTAATTTCCAATTAATATGAGGGTACAAAATTTTAGGTTACATTGTTTTTAATTCTAAGGTAAAGTTCAAGTTATAGTAAACCCCTTGCCCAGGGGGTGTTCTGAATTGCCTCCCATTGTGCACTTGGGAGGCCAGGGATTTTTAACTCTGCTTAAGCTTTCAAATTTTTAATGTAGGTATAGAGTGAAATGTTAAAAAAAAAAATACAACTTTATCTGTTTTATGTTTACATGGATGGAGCTGGAACATATTCTCCTAAGTATCTCAAGAATGGAAGAAAAAGTATCCAATGTACTCAGTACTTCTATGAAACCAATTTATATTTACTTACACTTTCATATGTAAGATAGATCACAACTTTAGCCCAGGATGAAGGAAAGAAATGGAGTGGGAAGGGAAGGGAGAGGGGAGGTTTGTTGGAGGGAGGGTAAAAGGCAGGACCACACCTATGGAGCGTTTTGTAAGGGTACAAGTCAAATCTGTCAAGTACAGAACATAAATATCTTAACACGATAATCAAGCAAATGAGGCAAATGCTATATTAAATAGTTTGATGTAAGCACTCCAAATTATATAAAAAAACAACACATTGTACCCCACATATGCATAAATGTATTCATGATCTATGTGTATATGACTTAATAAAAGGAAAATAAATAAATTAATTAATTAAAATAAAAAATACAAATAATAAAGTTAAATTATTACCTTATTGTCCGTAGCAAAAGCTTGTGCCTATCAATTTAAATATTGGATGAAGTCAATAATTTATCCCATTGTTTACTTTATTTGTAATTGCATAAACAATTTGTGGTATATTTTAAAGAACATGAAGCCAATTATAAAGTATTAGTACACTTTAAGACTTTAAGGTAGCAGACTAATTAAAAATGATTAAAGAGATATTATCAACCTTTTCCTAAGGCCAAGAGTGGTTGTGCTTCATTGATCTATTAAATGAGCAAAGAATTAATGCCGTGATTTTAATAACAGTAAGAACACATGTAACAACAAATAGCTACCTAGTATCTCCTTTGTTATTCAGAGACACATTTGGATTTCTATGGCAAATGAATCTTGCATAGCATTGTATATGGGTAAAATTGGGGGCGGAACTGGGAAATAACTGCCTTTCAAATCACTGAGCTGAAAAAGGTGAATGAAAGATGGGTCATATCAATAGGTGAGCTTCTATCTTCTTATCTCATAGGAAGTTTCCTGTTGCATAGTACTTATAGATTTGTGTTCTATTTCTTACAGATACGTGTCCCTCCTTTAAAATTATAGCACAGCTGAACTGGCCAGGTTGAAAAAATTCTCATTTAATTGATTAGCATTATGATTATAAGTACATATTTCTGTGAATATAATTGATTAGACACCATCTGCTTATTTTAATATATACTGGCAAATTACATCATTTTATAGATTATCAGTTCATCCTTTACTGTTTTTTTTTTTTTTGTTGTTGTTGCTGTTTTTTATTTTTGGCCTGGGGCGGGTTTGAACCCACCACCTCCAGTATTTGGGGCTGGCACCCTACTCCTTGAGCCACAGGCACCACCCTACTGTGTTTTTTTTAATTAAACCAAATATAACATACTCTCCAAGCTATAAGATTCTCTAATTTTAGACTGATCTTTTAGTATTCCAAGTAGGTCTCTATTATACTGAAGAGGATGTAGCATTTCTCCCTTGTATTTGAGATATACTATTGAGTTAATATAGCTCATCTTGTTTTAGATTGAATCCTTATACAACAATTTTCCTAAGCCTTGAATAATTTTATGACTACTGTCCTATGTAACTTTACTGCATATATCTGTGTGTGTATATATATGTATAATTACTGTGTATAAAATACAATACATGAATCATATATAAAGTGCATGTAAAGTTATATATGTAGACATGAGATATTTTAGATACATATGAGATATGAGACCTTTTTTCTGAGGGATGAAAGAAGTAAACATTGCGGAGACAAATTTGAGTGAGAGAAAATGTCATGGAGTCTAACCAGGTGCTACATGAAAATGTAGATCAATCATCAGGGAGTGAAGCACAGATGAAGAAGGTGTGAAATTCAGGGAACCGAAGCACAAAAGTGAGGCATTCTCTAGGATGACTGACATATGTGCAGAAGTCCCGAGATCAACCCAGCCAGACTGAGGCAAAGAAATTGAGGACTTCTTGAGCAACTCGGTTACAGGATATTTTGAAAAGATTGTTAATGTATGTTCCTTAAAGGGAATTGGGAGATGAACTGGTGATACGTACTTAGACAAAATATGTCAGTTTTGACCAAAATTATTTTTTATTCTTGATGGAAATATAAATTTTAGCTAGCTGAATTCTCACTGAGGGATAATAGCCTGACCACATTTCCTATCCTTTGCAGAATCCTGAGTTGGGCACATGATTAGTTTGCAGTAGTTGAGATGGAAGAAAACCTATGTGCACAACTTCCAAGTTATACTCTGAGGAGACTTTGCCTTCACTGTTCCATGTTTCTGCTCAACGGTGTACAAATGGGATACCGGGAACTGGAGCAGCATTTGGCACCATTAGACAGAAATTACATATGGAGAAAAGTAGAACAACAAGAGCATTAACTACACCAGCATGCTATTACCTTCTCAGACTGTCACACACCAAAGAAAAAACACCCTTGTGTGATTGGCTATTATTTTGTGTGTCTCTGTAAGAGCCGCTAAGCACATCTTTTAATGGTAGTGCAATGGTTCTTAACTTGAGAGTCGCTTTAACTTGCATTAGACTCACATAGAAGACTTTTTAAAGCAGAGAATGCTTATTTCAATCACCAACGAACAGCTCTGGTAATACTGCTTAATAAGTGCCTAGGCAAGGCTGATGCTTTGTTTTGGGAATCATGATTTCTCACCATTCTGGTAGCATATCGTCTCAGAAATAATCTCATCAACACATAATAATTAAAAATGACTTTTCTTCATCTATGATAAGTATCTATTATTTACATAGGAAGAGTTATCAGATGGTCCCAATTTGACTTTGAGGTTCAGTTGAATCTTTAACAATTCAGAGTTATTCAAACTTCTTATTTATAATCCTTACTGACTTGACATAGAAGTAAGAGTTAAAATACAGGGAAACATAAATGTACTTAATTGAAAAAAGAATTAATAGAATTTAATTTGGTTAACACTGGCTAATGGGAAAAATGGATAGTGAAGTTCAGTGCAATGCTCTCTTTCACGATACACACTTTTAAATAAGTTTGTTATTACTTTTTACTAATATTTAGAATTTAATTTTCATGCCATAAAATTTTAAGAATAGATAAGAGATTTGTATTATTAGTGAGAGAAGATGATCCCCAGATCTCATTCTGCTTGTCTGAACAAAGACGAGACCTCTTTCCTTAGCTAGAAGCACTAAATCCAAGCTCAGTTTCTAGAGGACAAGAATTTGTAATATTGGTTTTCTTTGTTGTTGTTGTTGTAGTTTGTTTTCGGATTTTAAAAATAAATTCTTAAGAAAAAGAAATATATTAGAATAATTTAAAATCATATAATTCTACCATCTGGTTATAACAATAATAAATATTTTATTTCAGTATATATGTTCTTGTGGGGAAGATTAGTTAAATTAGACTTTCTCACCTGAAGGCCACAAGGTGCCCAATTGTTTTCAATAACTGTGATTAAGCCTGCAGGTGCCTGTGTTTCTAAGTAATCCTCATTAGTGTTCCATTTGAAGCCACTGTTGTTCTGATACTATATAAGGCTCCAAAGCTTTCTGTCTGCGGGAAAAAGGGGATTTCCTGTGGTGGTTTGCCTATCCCACGAGCTGAGTGAAGACAAGGCCCCATGCCTGCTGCCTGGCTGCCATGGGTTGAATAAAGGGCACGTCCCAGTTACCTTCTGCTGTTTGGTTTTTTGTTTGTTTTTTAGCTTTGCCTGAATCTAGTGTGAACCTTCTTGGCCTCAACCATTGGCATTACAGTATTACATTGGTAAGTAGACAAGAATACTAAATGAACTTATAATTTTCAGATACCTTTTTAAATTTATCATGTATAATTAAACACATCTTAGAATAAAAAGGTTAACTGATCTGATTAGTTAGCTGATCTTTGATAAAGGCACAAAGTACTACAATAGGAGAAAGATAATCTTGTCATGAAGTGATGCTGAACAGACGTCCTCAAACTACTGCCCACGGGCCACATGCAGCCCACCTAGGACATTTATCTGGCCCGCAGGGTGTTTTTGCCCCCTCTGCCTGTCCTGCTTAGCAGCTGACTCATCCTAGAGCCCGAAGTCTGGCCCTCCACTGGTCTGAGGGACATTGAGTTGGCATCTGTTTAAAAAGTTTAAGGACCCCTGAACTAGAACTTCTGCATCCAAAAATAAATCTAGCCACAGACCTCACATCCTTTACAAAAACTAAAAATGGATCACAGACCTAAATGTGCAATGTAAAACTGTACAACATCTACAGACTACAACTGAACTAAATTATTAAATATTTTAACAGCACTATTTTAAATTTTATATAATGTCCTGAAAAGGCTAGGTTTGCTATTTTGAAATACTCCCATTTCAAAGTGTATATTAGTATAGTATGTTAATTTTTTACAATTATTAGAATATTTTGGATTAGAACATTTGTATAAACATTTTATATGAATGCTTTTTTCTCCTTATTGCTAAAGATCGGTTTGAAATATATCAACAGCCACTGCCAATATATTTGATAGTCTTATTTTGCCACCTGGATACTGATGCGTCTACAGCTGCATGTATTTGAGACCCTGCAAGATAAGTAATTTGCTTTGAAATGGGAAGTAATCAAATAGTTTGTACACCAGGATGATGAGATATGAATCATCTTAAATTTTAGCCTGAGTTGTGACCAGGCTTTGCTGCTTAAAGTGGTTGAAGGAAGTCAGCACAGGCCTGACTGAGCAGCTGGGAAACTTTAATTAGAGCTAATTGCTGATTGGAGAGTGGTGATTACTAATGACTCTCACCTGTACACATTAGCCTATAAAAAATTTTATGAAAGTTAAGTAGAAGGATCCAATGTGTAATAATTACTCTTACAGGGAATCTTAGAATAGAAAGAGCAATTGATTTGAAGCTATAGGATGATAGAATCGAGGAGACGATGGTAAACGTGGACCCTCCCACTTAATGGGGTATTAGCTCAGTTTACAGTTGTTGTCTGTAGAGTATATCCACGCCCCCCCCCCAGTAACCACTTCTAGTTAATTGCTTACTCAAATAAAATTACTCTCCCAATTTAAGAAAGAGTGTTCCAGAAAAGGTGAAATCTTAAATAAGTTAAAAAAATTACAGTTAAAAAAATTCACAAAAACTTGATTTGAGATTTTTTGTGTGTGTGCACATGCAAAGCCATCTAAAACTTGGTTTTGGAGGGAAGTCAATTCCTAATAAAAGCAATTTTTTTGTTCCTTTAAAAAAAATGGTTAAATACCCACCAAGCTGACTATCAGAAATCTAATGAGCTTAATCATCAATATTTTGTCTTATATCCAATGTAATAAAGAATATTTAATTTACATTATTTTCCATATAATTACCCCATAGTATTAGATTTTTGAACTAGCTTGTTTAGAGGGTTCTTCACTTGTACATGCCTGAAATCTAATTTGGATTAGGTTCTTTACTAAATGCTCTAAATTTCTTTTTAATATTCAAAGACATGAAAGTGTAAGGCATCCAATTCTAAGAGATATAATTGCTGACAAAAAAATAGTACATGTAAAATTGTATGCAAGAGAAAGAAAATGAAACACTAAAGTGATTTTTTTAATTATTATTTTTTTTTTTACAAATGGATACTTTCTTAAAGAGGCATATTCCAACATGGAATGTTTTTCTGAAACATAGAAAAATTTCCTGTTTCAGAAAGAAACAAGAATTTCTGATCAGTAGCATATTTGGGGAAATATTTTAGATATCATATATATTATGTATATAAAAGGGTAGATGGATAAATTAGATTTGTTGTAGAAAACATGATTTTGGAAAATTCTAAGTTGTTGCTTTTTGGGTTTGTTTTTTTTTTTTGAAGTAATCTTGTTTCAACTGAGTAGCATGTTTCTACTTGGAGAATTATACATACCCAGTGAAGAAAATATTAAATTTTGAGAAGATGATAGAGGGGAGGATGTCAACTGCTTATTATGAAAGATATAAAATATCATAGAAAAACAAACTTACCAGGACATGTGCTTGGTATCAGAAAAGAGAAGAAGAAAAAAATTGGAGAGAAAACAAAGCAATTTGTATTTTTATATCAATGCAATACCAGCTTTTAGATCACCAGTCATAAAATAATCTTTAATAATTAGGCAAATAGTTAAATATTTCTCCCAAAAGTTTGGATGATAGTACTGAGTTCTTCTTAAAACAGAAGATGAGTTTTCCATATATTCAAAAATAAACAGAATTACGTAAGGATAAAGACTTATGAATGAGCAATTAAGAGTAAATGCCAAAACACAAAAACTGAAATATTTGTGAATATGTTTTGAAGATCGTTGGAAAGATGGCAGAAAATAGATGCTGAATTTTTACACTAATCTCATGTAAGCATAGGGAAAGAAAAGTTATAGTGGTAATGGTAATTTTACCTACTAATTATTGAATGAATAATCCTTTATCCATCTAATTATAATCCAGAATTTTTCATAGACTTCAACAGTTCCATAAAATTGCCTAAAGTATCTTCCTGACCATGTGGAGAAATCCAGTGGCTCTTTATCTTCAATATTTTTTGACAAGTGGAAAATAATGCTCAGCTATTTTTAAGTTCATTTTCCTAATCTTCCTAAAATTTCTAATATCTTTCATACCATCATGCTTTGGACTTTATTTTTATGCAAACTACTCTGGTGTAAATGCACCATAGAATGCACAAGATCACTTTTTCTTAAAGAGAACTCAATGGAGATTTTGTCATGACTGTGAGTTACACTTCAGCAAAGCACAGGATAGGACCCTCACCTTAAGCTGTAGGGTTTTTACTGATACTCATTTTTATCTTTCAGCTCCATATTTCCTACCTTCTGCTCTTCCCAAAGCTTTGATTCTCTTTCTTAATATTTGCACGCTTTCCCTCGGTGCTATTTCCTCGCATTTAAGTTTTTAGCCATAGTTATGATTCGTTTCTAGTCCATTTGACCATGCCCTGAGAGGAGAGCAAATTTCCCAAGAAAAACAAGTAATCAAAAGGGTTATGATTGTGTTTCCTAAAACAAAGACTATTCTTTAAGATATGGTTTTGCTCCCAGCTGAAGGGTTTCTTCTGTTTTTGTTTTCTCCTAACCATAAGATTATGAACATTCTAAATGACCTGTAGCTGCTTTACTCAATCACAATATTAAACAAACTAGTGAATGAATAGATTGGTTTCAGATACAATATTTATTTTTCTTAATATCTGTCCCTCTAATTTGTCAGAGCATAGTTTAATTAATTTAATGTAAGTTGTGATGATGGTCCATTTGTAGAATTTGTCAAAATTATTGAGGACCTTTAGAGAAAACAACTCATCAAAGATTTGATTACAAAATTCATAAGCAATTGAATTTGATGGCATTCTTTTGGTTGTATGAAAAATAGATTCAGACCTAAAAGAAAAATAAATGTGGTGTGAGTACTTCTCTAATATAATATATGTAAAAAATAGAAAACATGTTGGTTGCTAACAGGCTATACATATATAACCCGACTATGCATTAGATGATTAAGAATATAGTAAAAGTATATTAACCTTAGGTCAATGAGAAAAGTATCAGAACTTCTAGAAGAAAAGAATTATGAAGGAAAACATGCTGAAATATGTAACAACATATAATGTGGCATTATATTCAACAATTATATATGAAACAAGTTATTTCAGCAAGCATTATAGAGATACCACATTGTATACTCAGAAAAAATAATTTAGGAAGATACAATAAGTGTATTTTTCACCTTATGGAAACTGCCAAACTATTTCCCAATTCTAACATTTTATAGTCCTGCCGACGATGAATAAAATCCACATCCTCAAAAAACTAGGTATTAACAAACATTGTAATTGTAGCTATAATATTTTAAGCGGTTTGCTATGGTAGATCCCTACGAATTTATCTTATTTATCTGCTTTTCTCTAATGAGTAATAATGAATTTATTTCCATGTATTTTATGCATCATGCACATACGCACAGGCATACACACAAATAAACATACCATATTTTGGTGATGCGTAAAAATTTGAGCAGCACATTTCTCTTAGAAGAGGTTGACTGTAATTGAATTCAAGAATTATTGCTTTGCACACAACCTTTGCCAGATACATATTTCGCAAACAATTTTCTTCCAGGATGTTTCTTATCTTTCCATGTATCACTGATCTTGAAAGAGTAATTTGTTTTAACTCTTAATTAGGCAAGTGTCAATATTTTTCTTTCATTGTTTAGACTTCTATATCCTTTATAAAGCACCCTGTCTTACAGCATTACGAACATATTTTCATATCTCCTTCAAGGAGGTCTAGAGCAGGGGTGTCCAGCCAGTGGCCTGTGGATGGCATGCAGCCCAGGATAGCTATGAACTATGAACGAGGCCCAACAGAAAATCATAAACTTACTTAAAACATGATGAGATCTTTTTTTTTTTTTGAGACGGAGCCTCAAGCTATCCCCCTGGGTAGAGTGCCATGGCATCACAGCTCATAGGAGCCTCCAACTCCTGAGCTCAAGTGAGTCTCCTGCCTCCGCCTCCCAAGTAGCTGGGACCACAGGCGCCCGCCACAACGCCTGGCCATTTTTTGGTTGCAGCCATCATTGTTGTTTGGCGGGCCCGGGCTGGGGAGTCAACCT
>CAUYQV010133034.1:0-42161 GCA_963574575.1 Galagoides demidoff | reverse complement strand
CATGGCATCACAGCTCATAGCAACCTCCAACTCCTGGGCTCAAGCGAGTCTCCTGCCTCTGCCTCCCAAGTAGCTGGGACCACAGGCGCCCACCACAACGCCTGGCCATTTTTTGGTTGCAGCCATCATTGTTGTTTGGCGGACCCGGGCTGGGGATTCGAACCCGCCACCTTAGGTGTACGTGGCTGGCACCTTAGCCGATTGAGCCACAGGCGCCGAGCCAGGCCCCTGAATCTTAAGCAGATACCCTGTCATGCTGAGTCTGTGGCTGTCCCCTCCCCAGAGAAGGCACCATCACTCTGAGTTGATACAGTGGCTTCCAGGCTGCTGGCCACCAGGGGTGGGAGATGGGCCAGAGGTGGCTTCTAAGAAATGTCCCTTGCTCTAGCCTGTCTGTTCTGTTTTTCTTTTCTTTCCAATTTCTGGCTCATTCTAGCTCCTGTCTCCCTCTCATTCTTTGTATCCATCCCCTTTCTCTGTCTGAATCTCTTTTACTTTCTTCAGAAAAATGGCTGAACTTGTTAAGCCCAAGATCAAACACCTCCGTGGGCTGAGTGTGTGAGGAGAGAATACTGCTTCAACATCTGGTGTTCTTTCTCTGTGACACAGCAGGCTCCCTGTGGGGAGGAAGGGCAGGGAGGCTGCAGAGGGGGCTGGGGAGAGTCTAGGCAAACTGTGTCATTATTCTGGCCTGGTATCAGGGGATAGGAGGGCTAAGCAGGGCAGAGGGATGGAAATCTGATAAGGGCCAGATGTATGCATTGACCCGGTGACCAGGGCATTCTTGGATAAAGAGAGAGGAGGCAGATCTGTTAAGGGTTACCATGTCCCCGTGGAGTCAGGGGACACAGAAGCTGCTGCCTGACTCTGGGTACCAGTTTCCTCTGCACTTTGCAGGAAGTAGGATGGAGCATTTGGGGGAGGGGGTGGTGAGGGACAAGGACAAAAAGTCTCTGAACCAGGGGCTTAGGAATGTCATTTCCCTGATTCCTCTCAACAGCCCTGAGGAACAGGGGTGTTATTCTTGTCTTAAAGATGTGTGAAGTCACACAGGCCAGGAATGTGTCCAATGCCCCCGGTTGGGAGGAGTGGGCAGCTCCCCAGCCTGTGCTTTTTCTAGTTGTCTTTATTCTTGTAGCAGATGCAAACTTAGCTCATGGCAGGTTCACAGTAAAGGCAATCAGTTGAGGATGGCCTTGGTCTGAGCCCAAAGACGGGGATGAGGGAGAGAAGGGGGAGGGTATCTGAGCTTACTGGAGGGAACTGTTCTCCAGAGTTTGCCTTTTAGGGGCAGGTTGAGAAGGTGGCGCTCGGTGCCACATCCATTTTGAGAAATGGAAACATTCTGTTGCTCTGAAGAAAGGGGAGGGAAGGATGGAAAGAGAAAGAGACAGAGACAGAGGACAGGGAGATAAAGAAAGAGGGAAAGCAGTCTTCACTGTGTGCTCCTCCCTCTCCTCCCTAGCCCTGGGCCTGCAGGCAGCCAGGGAGGACAGAGAAAACACGGGCACACTCATCACACCTGCCGTGTCCCTGTGCTGGGCATGGTCACAGATGACCTCTCACTTCACCTTCATCACAGTGACCCCAGCCCTGTTTACAGAGAAGTAAACTGAGGTAAGGAGCGCTTACGTGATTTGTTCAGCTAGTAAGAGGCAGAACCAGGGTCCTCACGCATAGCCACTCCTGGAGCATTTTCCATGGCCTCAGGCCTTCCCTTCTCTTTCTCTTCCCCCATTCCCATCCCACCCCCTAGACCAAGGACAGAGCTGGGCTACCCACAGCAGGGTACCAGGAGTAGGGGCCGGACACGAGACATGTTGCAAGACACACTTCCTACATGAACCAAGACCCCACACATGACTGTGACACATCCCCATGGAATACAGGCCGCATCCTCCATGTGGTTCAACCGTGAGCCACTGAGGTAGAACCCACACGTGGCTGATGTGTGTACCTAAAGCCACCTCCAATGGGGGCACCCAACTCGTATCTGATCGTAAGTGTGGAACTTGGGTGTGAGCTCCTGATCCCCAGCGCTGCTTATTTAACCCATGACTGCTATGTGGCTTTCACCTGTTCATTCCCTAAGCTACGTCTCCCACCGCACCTTGACCCATGCACACCGCTTGGGTGGATGCAGACCCGACACAAAGATAAGCCAACAGCACACCAGCAGCCTGGTTCTATTCACCTTTCACAGTGTTCAAAATTTTGGAACCAATTTTTCAAAAATCAAGAGAGTCAGATGTCATTCAGAAGGCGCCATACACATCTCCTGGGTGCCAACTCCCAAGGGGCTTTGCCAGCTGGCGCTGGGCAGGGCACCCTCCTGGACTGGGTGGGGCTCTCCTACTTCACTGTGAATCTGCCTCTGCCCACAGCTCTCACTCCCAGCCTCACCCGCACAAGCCCAGGGGTTTGGAAGCTGGGTCTGCCATGTGCCTGTGGCCCCCATAACACATTCTTTCTGGTTCTTGACAAATACTCAGTGACCTCCCAGCTCAGGAAAGGATGGAGCAGCCTGCTACAAATGAGGAAGCTTTATTCTGGGTGCATGCCAGGCTGCCCATCTGCAGGTGACAGATGATATATTTCTCCATCCAAGGGACACTCAGACTGGACACATAAACCAGTCAGGGTGGCACATGGAGTCCCCATCATCTGCTCCTGAACTGCCAGGGGAAGCCTGTCACCTGTCTGTCATGTGCAGTGACTCAGGCCGGGCCACTCTGAGTCTTGGGAACCAGGTGACCCTCTACAGTGGTTACCATGGGAACCAGAGCGGGGCTCAGCAGAGGAAGGTAGAGTCTTAGCCCTATACAAGTTGCATCTCCTTTTCCAGTTCTTGTTCAGTGACTGCTCAGTGAGCCAGGCCCCATACGAGATATGAAGAGAGGCCTGAGATTTAATTCTTTGCCTTAAGAAACTCAGTGTTCAGAGAAAAGACAAGAAAGACAAAAAATCCCATATCATGACCAGCTTTACGGTTTAAGGTCAGGGAAAGATCCGATCTAACACCAAGGGTCGAGGAGACCACTCCAGTTATAGTGAAATCAGGAAGCTTTCATGAGGAACGTGGCTTTTGCATTGGGTCTTGAAATGCTTCCATAGGCAGGGTGTTCTGGCTTGGGGGGCGGGGGCAGGGAAGCAAAGGGCAGGGAGCCAGGTCTGGGGGCAGGAGCATTTTCAAAGTGGCTGTTCTGTAGGTAGGATGTTAGTGAGGGCTCCTTTTTTGTCTGTGGTCCAACCAGTTGTGGGGAAAATCGGGTTGAATAAAAGTTGAACAGCTTCTCTGGAGGATTTCAGAGCCTTTACTAACATGTGCATATTGTGAATTTCAGGAAGGAAAAGAGAATAGAGAACTTTCCATATTGGTTTGTCCCTCAACTCTCTCTCTGGCCCTTCCTTTCTATCTACAGCACCCACTGGGCTGGGGGAGCAGACACAGCAGAGGGCCAGCAACAATGGCTCCTGGTTGTGTGTATTTGACTTCTGTGCCTCCGTGGCCTTGCCTGAAATGAGGATAGAGACAAACCAGGCATGCCAGGAGGCTGGAGAAGCCTTATAGGGGTTCTGTAAATGTTACTTTGATGCTGCTTAGGCAAGCAGCTTCGTTAAGGACTGCACTTTCAAAGTCAGACCCAAATGGAATGAAACCCTAGCTTGCTCTGTATTAAGTCCTTGGCCTTGGTTAAGTCACTTAATCTCTCTCTAAGCCTCAGTTTCCTCATTTGAAATCGAAACCCACAGCACTCGTTTCCTGGTGAAGTAAGAAGAGACGGCTTGTGAGGTGCCAGATAGTGCTTGACGCAGTAAGTGCTCAATAAATATTAGCTATCATTAATTTTCATTTTAATGAGGGTTTATACTACGTGTCATAAAAGTCCCATAAAAGTTGGATTTAGATTACAGAGTTTTAAAAATGCTGTTTTATTTCTTTTAGGTACACATAGTGACCCCTATTGGGCTACTGCGATATTGACAGGTAGTCTACGGGGGACTCTAATACACTGGATGGTCATGCTTAGCAATTAACGGCTTGTCTCTGGATCTTAAGAGGGGCCTCTCAAGTATTTAAGAGTTTCTCCAATTACATGGTCCCTCTGACCTACTAGAATGTGGCCTCAGATGGTAATTTGCAGACCAAGGCTCTTTCTTGAGCAGTAGGGCCAAAGTCTAAGGTAGGTCTGGATCAACGAAAGACAGCAGCGAGGCTGGGGAGAAGCCCTACCACTGAGAGCCTGGTTTGAAGAAAGGGGCACACTGAGCTCAGGGAAGCCTCTAGATCCTCTCCCTTGTAGCTGAGGGCCAAGAATGGCTCATGGATCACCCTGTGTGGTGAGCATGGGGCACCTGGAGTCACCCCCAGCCAAGCATCACTGGTGAGCTGCCCTCCAAATCCCACTGTGGCCTTTCTGTGGAGTGGTAGAATTGTAGGTAGGCATCTGGCTGGCCAGCCAGACCACACTTCCCAGATGCCTTTGCAGTTCGGTCCAGTTTTTTGCAGATGGAATGTGAGCAAAATTGATGCATACGCCATGTAAGTCAGAGCCTTTGAGACAACGGGCTTGCCTTGTCCTCAATCTTGTTCCTCTCCCTGTGCCTACAACCAGGACAGAGCTGAGTGTTCACAACACCCCCCAGGGAATGGCAGAGAAGTAAGATTGGAGGAACCTGAGTCTCAAATCAAGCTACTCAAGAGGGAAAATGATTCTGCAAAGGAGCTGACCATCCAAAACTATTACAAGAAAGAGAAAGAAATGTATTTCTCCTTTAAGGTGCTGGATTTTGGAAAGCGGATGTCTTTGTTACAGCAGCTTAGCTTCCCGTGACTAAACAGGAAATTCCTAAAAAATATAGCAGAAGAGAATAAGAAGCAAGGCAAGTTACTCTTGAATCTAGGAGCATTTGTTGCCCCATCAGGAAACGGAATTGGCATCTAGTATTATTGGTTTACAGCTAGTATTTTTCATTGAACTTCCCTCCAGTACCAAGGGAAAGGTTAGGGATACAAAGAAATAGAAAACAACAAAATTATCTGAACACC
Source organism: Galagoides demidoff (assembly GCA_963574575.1). Lineage (NCBI taxonomy): Eukaryota > Metazoa > Chordata > Mammalia > Primates > Galagidae > Galagoides > Galagoides demidoff. The sequence continues at coordinate 37,111 of CAUYQV010133034.1, read as the reverse complement.
TTGACCATCACAGGACTTCAGTGAAATTTCCCAGCTATTTTTATCCCAGCTCACTTCGCACTCTGTATTCCATCTTCCCTGGGTCTACACTCTCTCCCTATGCTCTGGCTTCCCTGGGTCTACACCCTGTCCCCATGTTCCAGCTTCCCTGGGTCTACACCCTTGCCCTGTGGTCCAGCTCCTCTGGGTCTACACCCTCTCCCAAACATACCACAGACTTGAATATCTCTAGACATGTGCTCATGCTATACCCTCTGCCTGGAATGTGTGTTCCCTTCTTTTACACTGGTGAGATGCCCCTCATTCTTCTAGACTTTCTCTGTGGTACAGTTAACTCTTCTTCCTTGGGCCATATTACCAGGAAGGTACACATCCTGTTTCTCCTTTGGAGACCAGTGAGTCCTCTTGAACTTTGAATGCCCAGTACTGAGCACAAGGTCTGGCAAAGAACAAGTGCTTGCAAATGTTCATTCATTTGACAAACACTCCTCAGGCTACTTATGGAGGACAAGACACAGAGCAGTGAATAAGGCACATATATCCTTGCCCTCAGGCAGTTTATATTCTAGTGGAGCAAATAGAGGTGAACCAAACAAACACACAGCAGCTATATAAGCACACATAGAGATGAATGGCATAAGGAAAAGCACAAGGCATGGAGACAGAGGGCCTGGGAGGGTGACCAGTTGTAGAAGGGAGGCAGGGGCCTCTCTGAGGAGGTGCCCTTTGGGCTGAGACTACAAGGGATTGGGAGTGAGGGGGGTGCAGGAGGGTGTCCAAGGTGGGGATGGCGCTCAGACAGAAGGCACAGTATGTGTAACTGTTCTGAAACAGGGCAGAGCCTGATGTGTGCTCAAAGACACTGAGCTGGGAAGAGTGTGGGAGACAGGACAGGGCGGTGGTGAGGACTGGGGATATTATCTCTGAGAACCAGGCAGCCATCGAAGGTGTTGGTAGAGCAGTGACCTCATCCTGGCCCTGGTCCCCATCACAGGAGAGGAGGTTACTGTGATGGCACAAGCCCAGGGTGATGGAGCCCTGGACTCATGGGTGGCAGTGGGGGAGGGAGAAGGGCACAGGGATGTGCTGGGAAAGTAAAATGGATGCCCTGAGGATTGACCCCAAGGTTTTAGGAAGAAGGGAAGGAATCATACATGAAGTTGAATGATTCACTAGGCAGAAGTTGCCAGTGAAAAGAGACCGTTTGCCTCCAAACAAGCTCTGTCACTAGTAGGCTGAGAGGCCAGACACAGTGGCTCTCACTTGCAATCCCAGCACTTTGGGAGGCTGAGGTAGGAGGATCACTTGAGGCCAGGAGTTTGAGATCAGGCTGGGCAATATAATGAGACCCAATCTCTAATAATACAAGACAAAATAGTAGGTGAGATGGGAATGTGTTAAAGACCTATGCTGATAAAGGGTGTGGAAGCAATCTATACATCCAGCCATAGGGGACTGGCTAACTTAGGGGACTTCTTTATAAGAGACTACTCTACAACTATGTAAAAGGACAAACTATTGCAAATTACAGTGAAACTTCCATAGTCGACCACCTCCCTATCTTGATCACCTCCTTAAGTTGAGCTGATTTTCATAGACTGGACATGCACCCCATGTACCTATCAGTACAGCAGGCCTAGTTCCTTATGTGGCCCACTTCCATAGGTTGACCAGTTTGTTACAGTCCCATGGGCGGTCAACTTAGAGAAGTTCTACTTAAGAACTGTCTGCAACACCCATCGTTGAGTAAAAACACAACATACAGAATGGCACGCATTAGGATACAGGAAATAATGTGAATAGAATTATACAAATCTATGATGAGGGGTTTTTGTTAAATATAAAAGAACTATCTCTAGAAGGACATACAAGACACTGATAACACTGGTTGCCTCTCAGGAGGAGAACAAGGGTAGAGGGAGAAATTTTACTCTATATCCTTTTGTGATTTTTGGATTTTCCACCATGAGGCTACATCAACTATTAAATAACTAATGATTATCCTGAAATATGAATTTGAACTCAAGACTGCATTCTAGCCTAAAGACTAATCGGCTGTTACATAGAAAGTGTAGATCTGAAGAGTTGTCATGGGGCAACTCCCTCCTGCTCTGATGACCTCCCCTTCCGAGCACCTCCCCTCCCCCTCCCCCTCCTTCCTCCTCCCAACCCCGACTCCAGTTGCTGAGAAGGAGCGGAGAGCTGGGGACCCCTGGCTCTTTGCCCTGCTGTCCCATAAACCCAGGTGTAAAGTAGGCTATACTACCAGTTGCAGGTTTCTACAGTTTTGATTGTTGCTATTAAAATTGATTTTTTCCTTGAAATCACCTAATATACAGGAAATATACGGTCAGTTCCACCACGGTAAATAGCCTAAATCAACTCACTTCGAGGTCAGAATTCCAAACAAATAAAGTTTCCACTGAAAATAGCCCCACCTGTCATCAGGTGACCCCCAAGTCCCCTCGGACTCTTGGACAGTGAGGATCCAGCCACTGCTGGGGGAGGAGGAGGCAGATGTAATCCCTAAATTCTACACATCACCAGCATCCAGGGAACTTTTGGGGGGGGGGCCCCTATGCCCAGCCCAGCCCAGGTGAAGCCAGAGATGGGAAAGAGGGATGTGTGGACACTGTGCCTCCCTCGTGGAGCCTGCAACCTGACTGGGTCAGAGAACACTCCAGGGAAGTTAATTTAAATACAAGAGTTCAATTGCAAAAAGCAGAAGCAGGAGAGACAGTGCAAGGCAGGATACTGGCAAGATACTGACAGTTCTGAGCAGGGGAAGGGAGGGGAAGGGAACTGGTACCACTGGGTGGGTTTCACATACCCCTCCTCCCGTCCTCCCATCCTCCCAACCACCCAGGACCTAGTGCCAGATGAAAATGAGAAGGCTTTACTTTACAGTTATTAGGGATTTCAGGATGGCGACCCCAGAGCATTAAGCTGGGCACAGGGTTCCCCCCATGCCCACCCATGAAGCCAGCCCTGCAACTACCCTTCAGGGGAGGCAACCCAGATGAGGCCTTGGAGGCCCCAGGAGGTTAAAGGTGGTTAGTTGGAGAGACTGGGATTTGAACACTGGTAAAGCCATGATTCTTCCATGCAGCTGCACTCTGATGATGATAATAGTTGACTTTGAGGGCTCAGTCCAAGCACACAACCACGTGATACGCACTATTGGTATTCCCGTGTCACAGATAAGAAAATACACACAGAGAAGTTCAGCAACTTTCTTAAGGTCACACAGCTAGTGAGTAGCAGAACTAGGGTTCAAACCCAGGAGAGTCTAGCCCCCAAAGCTCACTCTCCTGGGAAGGCTGGGAGGGTTCCCTCTTCCCTGCCTCTAAGATGGGTTCAGAAGACCTAGATCAGCTTAGCTCACCAGACTGGGGCGGGTCAAACTTGGGAGTTGAGGGGAAAGGGGCAGAAAGAGCTCTATGTGACCACATTCCGCATTTGTCAGGATGACTCAGGAAGTCCTGCATCATCACAGCAGGTTGCCTGGTGACATCCCCTCTGCCGGCTTGTTGTGTAGGCGCCGTACACCCCAACTGTTTGCAGGAACGGGGCCAGCCACATCTTCATGGTCAACCTTAGGCAGGTGGGCCAGCAACTCTCAAAGATGGGAGGACAAAATAATGGCAGATACCAAGAGAAGCGTCAATGTGTACATCTTTCCTGGCTTTTTTTCTCATGATGACAGGAAATGACCAACGCCAGGGACAACTCCCCCAGCACAATGCCCCCCAAGGTGGCACCCCCCCCCCCCAGCCACCTGTGTGTCCTTGCAGGAGGGTGCTGGCGAGGAAGAGGAGCAGTTGGCATCTGGCTGGGGAGGGCAGGAAAGCAGCCTTTGGTGATGGGGAAAAGAGAGCGCTTTGGCAGGAGGCACGGTGGACCCCAGAGAAGTGAGAATTAGACTGAATCCAAGGCCTGGCTCCCTCTCTTCTTGGTTCTGTGGGTGTCCTGCGGTAAGTGCTTCAACCCACAGGTCACCCTGTTTCCACACGAACCTTCAGAGAGAAATACACTGTTCTTATTTTATTAATGTGGAAGCTGCAGCTTGAGAAACAGTAACTTGTCCAAAAACATCCAGTCTGAAAGGCCAGAGCTGGGATCCAACACCAGGTCTATCTGACTTAAAGCCTCAAGGGATAGCCACTCTGTCACCCCATGTAAAGTAACCTGGGCTAGTTTCTATTTCTGCTTCTGAAAGGGGACTAACTTGCTAGGCCACACGAAACGCTATTGCTGCCAAAATAAGACACTGGCACGTAGCAAGTGCTCAAGAAATGAGTGGCATGAAAGAGCTCCTGACCCCACTGCAGGCTCTGCTGAGAGCTTCACTCAGCTTCGGGGCTGTCAAACCTCCCAGATCCGTGAGAACCTGGTTGTAGCAGGTTGTATAATTTTATGTTATCTCAGCTATCCAGAGCTTGGACCTTCAAGATTCAGTACACAAATAGATGTAAATGAGATGCAAATCAAGCTGTCCCCCGATCAACAGGAAAGCAAATATCTCTAGCAATAGCTCTTTTCTTTCTTCTGGAAATCAGGGGATGGGCTCTCTCTAAAGTCGACCCAGAGCTCACATCTGTCTGACCAACTGGCCCCCACCGTTGCTCCTGGACAAATGATGCCACCTCCAAGCACCACCATGGCAAGGGCACTTTCAGGGCCCTTATTCCAGGAGGCGCCTTCCTCCCTCTTATCCTTCTTAAGAAGTCAGGGCCTCACAAACCCTGATCTTTAGATCAGAAGAGAAGATGAAATTTCCGTTGGCTCAGGACTCAGTGATGGAGATCAGCTCTAAGTGGCAGCCCAACCACATGACAACAGAAATTATAACTGCAACATTGTGCTACGGTAAGAGATATGGTAAGAAACATACTTGGTCTCTTCCCTGGTTTCTGCTGCAGATCTCCTAAAACCCTTGCAATGTCCTGAGAAATATGGGTGCAAGAAGCATCTTTTGTTCTAACATTTGGTCTCTGACCACAGGTCCTGACACAGAGCCCCTAATCCCTGGGAATTTCCCTGGGGATGGGGGTGCATCTTTTGTTCTAAAGAGGTGACTCTCAGTGGCTCCTGGATAACTTCAGGATGGGTTTGGCCACCACGAAGACCAAACCATGACTAGAAGCTTGGAACTTTCATCCCCACTCCCATCCTCCAGGGAGCAGGTAGGGGCTGGAGTTAACAATCCATCCTACCTATGGGATGAACGATAGGGTCTCGAGAGTTTCTGGGTTGCTGAACTTGTGGAGGTTGCTGGAGGTGCTGTGCCCAGAGAGAGCATGGGAGCTCTGCACCCCTCCTCCCACACCTGGTCCAAGGCATCTTTTCCATTTGGTGGTTCAGCTGTATCTTCTGTAATATGCTTTGTAATAAATGATTAGCTCTAAGTCAAATGTTTCCCTGAGTTCTCTAAGTTGCTCTAGCGAATTAATTGAACCTGACAAGGGGGTTATGGGAACCCCCAGTTTATAAACAGTTGGCCAGAAGCATAAGCCACAACCTCGTTTGACAACTGGCATCTGAAGTGGGTGCGGCCTTGTGGGACAGGGGTTTAACTTGTGGGATCTGATGCTACCTCCAGGTAGATAGGGTCAAAAAGAAATTAAACTGTGGGACACCCAGCTGGTGTCACTGGGGTATCAGTGGCTGGAGGGGAGAAACCCACACACATTTTGGTGACTGGAAGTGAAGTGTTCCGTGGTTAGTGGCATATGAGTCAGAAAAACAGTCTGTTAGTGCATTAATGTACATAGTTACCATTCAATAAAAAATAAAAAAAAAACAGTCTGTTATTTGCTGCGTCTTACAATAATGTCATAGGAGTTGGTGCAGCCCTGTATGGCATAATGAGGTATAGGGATGCCAGGAGAAAACAGAATGCAAATGTATACAGGTGACATACACAACAAACCCAGGAGTGCTGAAGGAAAGTAGCCCGAGAATGACAAGGGGCGTCAGACATCTGTATATATTGTAAATGGTTCTCCACCTTTCCTGGGGTCATGGGCCCTCTGGAAATGCAATGAATACAAGTCAAAAGAAAAGCCTCAGCATGAGAAGATTTGTAATTCATACAGTTGCAAAGAATTCATTTCTAGAATGCACGTGGCCATAAAGTTCACGAGCAATTTAAAGTAGACAAGTATTTAAAATTGCAGACGAACTTTATGGCTACCCTGTATATTAAAACAAAAACAAGCTAAATACCCTTTATGAATCAATACATTAAAGAAAACATAAACCTCAACAGAAACATGGGTAATAGATTTGAACTGTACTTTACAGATGGGCCACCCTAATGGCCAATAAATATATAAAAAGTGCTCCATCTTGCTAATCACCGAGTAAATGCGAATTTAACAACATCACCGATATACATACATGCCAGATTGGCAAAATTGAATACAGCTGACAACTGTCAACACCGGTGAAGGTGCGGAGGCATTGGTACTTTCATCCATTGCTGCTGAGAGTGTAAATCGGTAGAACGTTCTGGAAAATGGTTTGGTTGCAAAAAGCAATTTTGCTTTTTCAGGAAGATAGTGATCTGGTTCTGGTGTATTAAAGCTTGATTATTTAAGTTTGTCTGGCAAAACTGAGCGTGCCACACCCATGGTCCAACAACCCCTCTCCAAGTTATTTTCCTTAGAGAAGCTCTTACTTGTGTGTAGGAGAATGTCCAGAGAACATTGTTCTAAGTGAAAATCTAGAAACAGGCCAGACATCCAGAAACTGGAGAGCTGTGTAAAGTCAGAAAATGCACAACTGTGGGACACAGGAAAGCAGCAAAGCACAGGTTCACATGTGGACAGGGATGGACCTCAAAAACATACAACGCGGCCCTCAAGAAGCAATAGGTACAGGATGTTTATAGTATAAATCCATTATGAGTTCTCAAACAGGCACAACTAAACAACACATTGCTTTGGAATAGATTCATAAGGAGGAAGGATGTAAAGAAAGCAAGGGAAGGATAATTTTCACAAAAATCAGGATACTAGTTACCTCTGGGGGGAGGAAGGAGATGAAATCAGAGAACGCTCATGGGAGGCTATTTCCTGTTTCTCAGTCTGGATGTTTGGTACACAAGCATTTGTTTTCATTATTTTTTACATTATAGGCACACACTTTGCGTGTGCTTCATATAAGAAAAAATTCAGATTATTACGAGGGTACCAACGATTAGGTTACAGTGTTTGCATTTGTTAGGTGAGGTCCCGATTGTAGTTGTGCCCCTCCCCGAGGAGATGTGCCGTATACCCTTACATTGTGCCCGTTAGGTGGGAGCACAGCAATCCCTCCTCCCGGCCCCCTAACTTCAGTTGAATTGAATTTTTCCCTTATGTGGGCGTGTATTAGATCATCTACTGGCTTCATATTAGTATTGAACATGCTGGGTACTTGCTTTTCCATTCTTGTGATAACTTTACTCAAGAGAATGTTCTACCACTTCATCCAGGTTAATGTGAAAGATGTAAGGTCTCTATCCTTTTTATAACTGAATAGTATTGCATGGAATAGTTTATTAATCCATTCATGGCTCGATTCCTCATTTAGTATATAGGCTTATTTGTGTATATTTCACAACAAAGTAAGTGCAAAAGATATAAATCAATATTCCTTTCACCATTACAAAAATTAATCTAATGCAATCTATGACCCTACTTTTAGAACAATGAAAAAACATCCAGGCTGGGAGCAGTGGCTGATACCTAAAATCCTAGCATTCTGGCAGGCTGAGGTGCCAGGTGGATTGCTTGAGCTCAGGAGTTCAAGACCAGCCTGAGCAAAAGCAAGACCCTGTCTCTACTAGAAATAAAACAACAACAACAAAAAAATTATCCAGGCATGGTGGCTCAGGCTTGTAGTCCTAGCTATTCAGGAGGCTGAGACAAGGGAATCACCTGAGCCTAGAAGTTTGAGGTTGCTGTGAGCTATGATGACACAGCACTCTACCCAGGGTGAGTGAGTGAAACTGTCTCAAAAAAAAAAAAATCCAAACATTCCACTTGCATATGGAGGGCTCACAGACCCTTAAACATCCTCTGTGGGAAGATCTCACATGTGTTGCTATTCCTGACTGACGTATCCCGGAGCCGCTGGGGTGGCTGGCCACCTACATCCGACCAGAGCAGCGATGTGGCTTGGAAAACAGTCTGGGACTAGAGGCTCCAGCGTGGACAGAACTGAACCAAGCCTGCACCCCTAAAGAACTCTCCATATTGGCAGACCCCCCATTTCTCCTTAGCACCCTTGCCCCCTGCCCCGGAGCATTTCCAGCTCCCAAGATCCCAGGATTCCAGGATTTGTTGTAGGGCGTGGTTTGGCCGGCACCTCTGGTTGCTGGGCCCTTCACAACCTGAAGCAGCACAGTCCTTTGGGGAAGAGGAACGTAAGGAAACACCAGAAGGTAGCTAATTGCTTGTGTTACAAATAGTAATCTTGTTTTTTAAACCTTAGGAGGATAATGATCTGTTTTTGGTATGTTAAAGCTTAATTGTTTAAGTGGGGGAATAAAAATCAACTTCAAAACAGGAGGAGCCTGGAAGCAGAACAAATGTCCTTGAGAAGCCACGGTAAGAGGCGTTACAAGAAGACTCCCAGTATGGCTGGGGGGTGGGGAGGGCTGCTTCCTCCCCATGGGCTTCAGCTACCCATCTATCCAGCGGAGGAGAAGGGCTTCTAGAAGATGCCTAAGTATCCTCCAGGCCTGACATCTCCGGGTTCTGATGACCAGCTTCTGCAATTGAGACAGGATGGAGTCTTCCTCATCACTTAACCCAGTGCCCGGCACATAGTAGATGCCCAATTAATAAAGCTGTTGTGTTGTACTTATACCTGCTTCTGGTGCTGCACAAGACCTAGCACAGGCGTGAGCCTTTAGCTGGTCCTTGATATTGCTTCCTTCATCTATAAAATGGGGAGGATCGTGTAGGGCCAATGTGAGAATTTGATAAAATATGTGCAAGCCCCTTGCCCGGTGCCTAGCATGCATTAGATGCAGTCTCTTTGGTTTCTGTCTTTCCTTCTTCATGGTCACCTGAAATAGTGTCTCTGTTCTGGCTAGTCCTGACCCCTTACCCATCCCCCAACAGGAAGGCAGTCACCACATGGCCAATTACTCCAGTTGGCCAAGAAGTCCTGGTGGAAATGAAGTGCTCAGGCTTCCCCCACTCCCTGGGTGCCCTGAGAGCCTCTGTTTGTTACACACAACCACCAAAGTTCTGATACCTAAACAATGCCATGCCTCCCTAGGCCAAGGTCAGCAGGGGTTAAGTGAGAAAGAGAGGGTGATTCTGACCAGAGAGTGGCTCCTTGCAGGTATTGGCTGTCAAGGTGGGTCAGAAGTGGGGCAAAGGGGAAGAAGGATGGAGGGAGAGGAGAGGAGGAAACGGGAAGAAGAGGACAGAGGACGGCAGAGAGAGTGGGACAAAAGAAAGAGATGGAGGGAAGGAAAGAAAGGGGAGAGAGATGGGCGTCAAAAAGAAAAAAAGACAACTTTTCAGCCTGGTGGGGAGAGCGTTGGATAGATGCAAGTTTTGGACCAATAGCTTGCCCTGGCCTCTCCTTCAGAATCGGTATGGGTCTAGGTGGCTGGGATCGAATCCATGCTGACATTCACTCCAGGGTGAGTGCTGGCTGGGACTGTCTACTGCTCCCACCACAGTCCAGGGGCAACCGCACCCAGTCTCCTGGGTCATAGATTGCCAAAGACTGAGGGGATAAGGGCTGGCAATCCGAAAAGTCGAGAGGCTGCCATGTCCCTGGACCTACCCAGAGCCCATACATCTCTCAGGGTGGTTACTGGGAAGACTGTCACCAGCTCTGGGACACTGCACTGTCCCTTAAAATTTTCCTACATCTCACCTAGATCTTTGTAAATAGTTCCTTTAGTAACATCTCTTCAAATGACTCAATTGAGTCTGTTTCCTGGAGGACTGACCTGAAGCCAGCTCATAGTTTACAATCTTCACATCTGCCTGGCTTCCAGGTTAGCCCATTTCCAGATAAGCAAACTGAAGCACGGCAGGTGAGAGGGGGAAGTGACTCTTCTGGGGCTGCACAGCTGGGGATGGAGGAGAGGGACTAGAAGCAGTGTCTGCTGAGTCTCTGACCATGTGGTTCACCAAAGCTAAAGTCAATGTCACGGCCACCTGTCTGGGTTCTCCCTAAGCTGGAACTGCAGAGATGGCTGGAAAACTCACCTTCCTAACTCCCCACATCCATAGGACCACAACACCCTGTCAGCCCCTTCCAAAGTAATGTCCATATCAAGCCTTTTCTCTACCCTCTGTCCCCAGAACCAGTGCCTGGAGTCAGACTCTCATTTCTCCCTCATGGGCCATGGCCAAAGCCTCCTGCATTCATCGCTACGATGGGAGGGATCTTTCTACAATGCCTGGCTCACTCTGATGCTCCCTCTTTCTAGGATCTGCTTTTGGCATTGCATGGAGGACTTTCTCCACCAGCTGGAGTGTCCCTCTGAGTCCTTGGTTCCTGGTAAACTTCCTCTTGTCTTTCCAGATCTAGCCAAAGTGTGGTAGAGGGGAGGCCTCCTCAGCGTACCCTCCACTCGCCTCCCTTGCCCGGACACACACAGAGACCATCTCTCCCTCTATTGCCTCCTCACAGAATCTGTTCCTGCCTCTGGTACAGCATTTTTCCCTGATGTGTCTTGAATCCCTCAGAGAATGAACCATGGCAGTATCTGAACTAATCCATGGCTCTCCTTCCCTGGTGTCACAACCGCATTTTGCCTTTCTACCTTGCAGAGACATGAGCTTCTGAAGGACAGGAGTATATCTTCATTCTCTAGGTCCCCAGGCCTCCGGGCAGGGCCTGGTCCCCAGAAGTGTTCACTACATCCTCCATGAGTGATCCCCAGTACGTGACTCACCTGAGGCTGCTGTGTGGCCCTGGCTGAGGCCCTGAGCCTCTCTGTGCTCATTTCTCCATCCTTAAGCCTATGGTGTGAGATCTCAGTTTGCTTCAAAGCATTTGACTCTCACTGTCCTCCCTTCCCTCAGATCCCAGGGCCTCTTGTAAGGGCCCTTTATATTTGGTGTTTATCCGGAGCTTTTAAAAAAGTCCTCCTCGGTTGGGTTTCCCTAAGTCCTTCTACAGTTGATCTACACCAACTCAGAGGAGAGCGGTTGGATCACAGAGGCTCTGCTGGCAGGGCCCAGGAGCCCCCATTCTCTGGGCTCCTAAGTAGGCCTGATGGACCATGGGAGCCACAGACCTCCAAAACCCTCCTCCAAAAACCCTCCTCCAAAACCCTCCTCCAAAAACCCAGTTGGGGGGATCCTGAATGGTGTGCCATCTCTCCACAGAAACATCAGCCAGGTCTGACGTTTGATGAGAACATCACTCTCCTGGCATGACTCACTTTTCCCTGATGGGCCTCCCGCTGTGCCTGGTCTCCCGCTGCCCCTGGGGCAGTCTTCCTGCCACCCCCAGCCTCGCAGCAAATGTGCTGCCTCTTCCTGAGGTGGAAGCCGTCCAGAAGCGAGGCTCTGTGAAACATCTGGCTGGTGGGTGACACCCCCATGAGACCTGGCCTCCCCCGTCACCTTGTCACGCTGGCAGGCTTTCCCACACACCGCCTCCAGCTCCCAGACCCCAGGAAGCTGAGAGCCGGCCACTTACAGCAACGTGACTTAGGATTTATGGTTATGATTACTGGTCCCTTTTTTTTCTTCTTTCTTTGCAAAACATCTGATTTAACCAGGAAAAATGCTATCCAGAGTCGTGGGCCGTAAAAATGCAATAGCAGGGGGAAAAATGCTGCTAATGGCTCTTCTAGTAACACAGCCTCAGCGAGCAGCTCTCAGGTTGGAGTGGAGCTTCCAAGGAGCTGACCTGGGCCCAGTGTGGCAGCCCCAGGGGCCAGGCCTCCCAGCACAGCGCCCTTAAAGCTGAGGGGCAGTTACTAGACTTCCATCACTTCCAGGCCCCTCCTAGCCTCCCTGGTCAGCAACAGGAGGGAGGCAGGGAGCCTGGACTCTGGGGCAAATGGCCCGGTGCAAGGCTCCTCATGAAGAGGGCACCTGCAGCTGCTGCCTGGGCCTTCAGACCCACCGCTTCCCCAGTCACCGGATCAACAGCCCCGACACAGGTGTGTCCAACTCCTCTGAGCAGCTTGAGGCGACAGGAGCCTGCAGAGTAAGACCCAGGACTCCTGGGCTTGGGCACCTGCTGTGTGGCCCTGGGCAAATGCCTTCCCCTCCAGATGTCCTCTTTATGATGAGGGATCTGGGCGAGATGGTCATCTTAGGGGCTTCTGGGCAGGCAGAACACACAGTGCTAAGCCAGCTTCCTCTCCTCTGCCAGAATATAAGCACGGAGAGGGCAGGACGCTGTTTCCTGCTGCACTGTGCCCAGTGCCTCCGGCATTACCTGTCACTGGTAGCTTCTGCAGAGGAATAAGCTGTTGAGCAGAGGTTTCAGAAGGACCTGAGAACAGTGCTGAGACTTCAGCTTGTCCCCACCCACGTGCCAAGCTCCTCTGCCCTCCTTCTGGCAGGAAGGGCATGTTCTCAGGGCGGCTGCTCCATCCTCAGATGGCTAGAATGAAGAGTCCCAGGATTCCTGCCTCCTGCGCTATCCAGAGTAGCAGGCCTGGCCCATCAGGCTCTCAGGCCCCGGGGGCTGCTGCCTTCCTCCTAAGCAGCTCAGTCCTCAGACTTTGGGGGCAGATTGCCCCACGCCTACATCTGGATGAGCTTCTCCAAGCTCTGATGCCCCAGGAAGCAGAGAAGCAAACAGACAGTTTCTACAAACCAAATATTTTGCTTTTGATGGGTTGAAGGTCAAGACGGATAAACAGACTAGAGCAGCGGTTCTCAACTTGTGGGTCGCAAGCCATAGGAACTGTATTAAAGGGCCATGGCATTAGGAAGTTTGAGAACCACTAGATTAGAGAGATCTTGGCCAACAGAGGTTACAAAGTGAAGGGCTGAGTTCTGGACTAGACAGTGATTTAGCATCCTGCCGCCACACCTAAACCAGCCAGCAGGAGCTGAAGTGACAGGGAGAGGTAACAGAAGAGCGCAGAAAGGATCTAACTGTGAACTCCCCTCCCCAGCCACTCCTGACACCCTGGGCTTCCAGTTGTCAGGGGTCAGAGGCAGCTCAGGCTCCCTCTAGGTCCAGCCTCTCTCTTGACCCCCTAGGCCTGCTGATTCCACCTGCCTCTCCTGTACCTCCCTGAAAGGTATCAGACACATTCAATAGCTCCACCAAACCCAGACCTCTGCTGGCTCAAGATGAAGCTTTTGGGGGGAGTCACCATAGGCCTTTGCCTCACCCTAATTCCCTGCCCTGAGATTTCTGTCCCCTCCTGCCTATCACATGGCCACCACCCCTTCCCTAGCCTCCATTCTCTCTCTCCGGGAGAGCTCGCCATCCAGGTCCCTTCTGAGATCCCTGTCCCCAGGGAGGCCCTCTCAGCAGTGCAGGGCTAAGTGCAGACTCTCCATGGAGAGCCTGTTCTGAGGGGCAAGAGGATGTGGGTGGGAGGTGGGCCTGTTCTTTACAGCTGTGGTGGCTGCCATTATAACCAGAGGAATCAGAGGAAGTGGGGGAGGGACCCCAGAGGTCCACCCCAATAGCCTCAGGTGATGCGCCCACCCAACACAAGCTGCTCCTGAGTGGCGTAGGCTGAGCCACTCCCCGCCGGGGCCCCCAGCTCCTAAGCACGTATTTGTTCACAGGACGTAGGGAAGGATGAGTGGTGAGAATTTGTCAAGCATTTGCAGGGGCCGGGCACTGTGAGGACAAGGAGGCTAAGGGAGGGGGCAAAACTCTCTGACACCAGATAGCAGGCGGTGGAGCAGCCTTCAGAAGTAGGTTTCTCCAAGTCTCTTTCACTCGGTCATGTCTGAAGCAGCTATTTAACCTGTGCCTCAGTTTCTCCAACTGTAACAACAGGGCCGATGATGATAATTGCAACATCTCAAGGCAGTTATGGGGATGAGAGATGATATTTGTGTAAGTCAAGGTCAGGAGTCTGGAAGTAAGATGGTCAGTGAGGAGTGTGGGGCCCTAATCCCAGCCTGTGTGTCTTCCCTGACACTAGGCCTCCTCCCACCACCAGCGCTGTCATCACTGTCCCCATCTTGTGTGCAAACACTGCAGGAGAAGAACATCTGAGGAATTGAGATCACTGCCTCCCAGGCTCCTATGGTCTAGGAGAGTCACAGCTCAGAGAGAAAAATCCAACCCTAACATCAGCATGAGGAAGGACCTTCCTGAGGGTCTGGGGCGGGGTTCACACCATGCGCCGCTTGGGACTCTCCAGACCACAGGCTCAGCGTGGTTTGAGACAATCTGTACCTTCCTCTGCCCTTGGACAGGGAGCTCTCGGGGACATCTGAGGCCTGGGAGTCAGTGTGCAATTTTTATAAACCACAGAATGAGAGAGGGTGCTGCCTCATCAGGAAGGTGCATTCCAAGAAACAGTCTGCTCTTTGTAGTGATCATTTTTTTCATGACTATCTAAAATTCTCCTGGTGCCTACACCATAATTTAACGTGCTGCAACAAGGAAAATGCTTATGCTAGGACAGGAAGGGAGCGGAGCAGACGGCAAAAGGGTCCATTCCTTCTGGCTGCGCCTATTTACTGGTCTCCTGTCCAGGGAAGGGAACCGGCCAAGGAAGAAGCTGTTTTATGGGGCAGTACTTTCCCACAATGTTCTTTAATATCGTTGCTACCCTGTGGTTTGGGGTTTTGCTTGGAAGTTGTGTTTTTGACCTTTTCTGAGGCCATAACAACCTTCCAGACTCCTTTGCAAACTCTGCAAGAAACTTTCGGGAAGAAGAAGTGAAGAGTGGGTGGAGTGGGATTTTGCAGAGAAGCAACTCAATAAACAAGTGAATAACGTGGAATAACAAGAGCGCCTCTGCCTCCTATTTGCCCCCGGGCGCTGGGAGGTGACGCTAAGATCCCATAGGAGAGAGTCAGGTGAGCTATGTCCCTAACCAGGCTCTGAGGGTGTCCTGATGCTGGGGCGCAGATGTCCACAGGACCAGCCTTGTTACTGATAATTTAACTCTGTCAAGGGTGCCAGTGAGCACGAAAGGACCCTGTCTGATCACTTTTAAAGTAAAAATCCTGATTTTGCTAAATACTAAAGGAATCTCCTGCTATAATTCCCAAACTATTCCCCTGGCTCAGGCAAAGGAAGAGACATATTCTCCCTCAGGGGATAAAATCATATGCCCCAGGGAGATTTTGAGAACTCTAGAAAGGGAGAGTGTAGCTCCTAGTTCTGTCCAGCATTTCCATGGCCAAGGTCTGTCCCTGTGGGGGAGGCTGAGTGGCCCAGGACAGGAGGCAGCTCTCCTCTCTCACCAGCCAACCCGGGTCCACGTTGTAGCCCTTGCAAATCAGATGAGTGCCCCCATCTGTAAAATGTGGCCGCTATACCCTGCCCTGACCACTCTCCAGGACCCTGGTGAGGCAATCAGATAGGAACATAGATATAAATGTGCCTCGGGGGTGGTTAAACTGGGATGTTATCTGGAGGGCTCCTTTCTATGCAACTGGCAGACCCGGCCTGCCAAAATCAGTGTTTGTGAAATCTGCACCAGTCAACGGCACGTGGCTACCAATTCTAGCTTGTCTCCCTCCACTGGGGAGGTGTCCTGGCAAAGGCTGCAGGCAATCTGGGCTCAGTGAGATAAACAGAGGCTTTTTTGGGAAGGTTTGAACATCAACCACCACAAATAAACAACACAAAATGTCATTTGGAACACTTCTGTGCCATGCACTTTACATCCAATATTTTTTCTAATCCCCACCACAGCCCAATAGGATAGGAGCTATGCCTCTTGCAGATAGGGACACTAAGGCATAGGGTGGGCAAGTAACTAAGTGGAGATCACACAGCTGGGATAGAATTCTACCCCTGTCTCACTCTGGAGGTCTCACCCTCCACCACAAAGAAAATTGCTTCTGTGTTTGGGGCAGCAGACATGGAGGCCCCCAGGGAAGAGGACACCAGGGGTTGCATTTGCTTTTCAGTGAGAGCACATGGATCAATGAGGCTGTAGAAGTCAGTACAATCTCTGTATCAGTTAGCTATTGCTGCGTAACAAACCATCTCAAAACTTAGTGGCTTAAAATAACCACTATTTATTGCTGCTCGCAAGCCCCAGGTTGGCTGGGTGATTCTTCTGTTGTCTGTGGGAAGGTGCAGGTTGGTACATGGCTCTGCTGATCTTGGCTGTGGGCTGGTCTGGGAAGTCTCCGCTCTTCTCCATAGGTCTCTCGGCTCCTTTCAGAAATCTGTGACATCTGCAGAGGAGCAAGGAGGACATGAAAGCACACAGGCAGGTGCTTTTGCAAGCTCTGCTTGAAACAAGGTTGCTGCTGTTCTGTGGGCCAAACAAGTCATGGGGCCAAGCCAGAGTCAGTGTGGGAGGATGCTACCCAAGGACAAGGATACAGGGAAGTAGAACTGAGGCCATTGTTATCATCCACCCTTCTGGAGCCAGAGCCCCTTTGCAGAGAACCTTCCCTACACTGAACCCCTTCCCAAACCCTATCCCATTTTCTCTGCCATTTAATTCCCACCACCACCCTGGGAAGCGGACAGTGCAGGAACATTCTCTCCCTTTTACACATGAGGACACAGGTCCAGAGAGGACAACTGGTCTACTTGCTGAGGTCACACGGCAAGTACGAGGCAGAGTCTGGGGTAAAACCTGAGTTTTCTGAAAACCGCATAGGCTGTTTCCAGAACACTAACTTCTTGATCAATCAAAATCTACAGATTGATTTTTTTTCCTCTAAGACCTTTGGAGAGGTCCTATCTCACCCACTCCTGAGCTTTCTCAGTCCCCCACCCACCTTCTCCCTCCTCACGGCAGGATTCTACGCAGCTTTCCACCCTCGCCTTCTGCGAGCTCTTCCTCCATTGACAAGCAGCCCGGCCAGAGAGGAGAATCATGCTATAGAATGGTTAAAATTCCCAGAGTCTCTTATAAATATTTCATGAAAAATATCTGCCGAGATAACCCCAGACTGTTGATGTCGACATTATTGCACCTGCACATTTTAATTGGTCCAAGAGAGCTGGCCCATAATTGGTGCTTGGAAATCAGCACAAGCCTGACTTGGTTATAAAAGAGAAGATTGAGCTCTCTGAAGACTCTGGCATTTTAACCCTGATGTGGCCAAGGGATGGGAAAGGGTGGGTGAGGGTCAGATAGGGGAGAGAGGGAGGAGCACACCCCATGGGAATGTGCCAAGCCCTTGAGACTGCTGGCCCAAGCTCATCATCCTGCTCGGCTCAGGCAGTGGGCGCTGGTGCTTACAGGCTCAGCGCTTGGGAGGCAGGCTTGAGCATGGGCTTGAGAGCACAGCTCCTCAATATTTTCTGGACCGTGCCCTCTGTGACTGCTTGGTGGAGACTGTGGATCCTTTCTCAGGACAATATTTTTAGATGCATAATCACAAAACTAGTCATTTTTTTTTAAAGTTAAAAGTTTTAAAATCGGGAAATAGCAATAGATGTGCCTCCTTCTTAATGCATTAAATGACAGTCTCTAACATCAGGCCTAATAACTACTGTCAAAGTGCTAAGTACAAAGATATTCCAAGATTTCTACCTCAACTGTAGTGTGACATGAAAAGACCTGTGATTTCTATTGGTGACAAAGTCACAACTGCTGCGAATAGAACCATGGCGTGTTGCTAACATTCACACTTGAAGGAAATGCTGAATTTCACTTAGAAGGGAGTGAACAGAAAGTTGTGTGTTTTTTCCACCCAAGTTCACAGACCTCCGCACTGCCCTCCAGGTTAAGGACCCTGGCCCCACAGCCTGACAGCTCTGATATTTACTAGCTGGGTGGCCTCGGTCTCCTTTGGCCTCAGATTCTTCATCTGCAAAATGGGCTTTGGAGGCAGGCTGAGCCACCTTTGAAAGCTGCTCTGGAGTTTGGCTGTGCCTTTGGAAAGTGACCTGACCTCACTAAGCCTCAGTTTGCTGGCTGGAGAGTGGGGGACCTGACGGTACCCTCCTCACAGGTTGTTCTGAGGTGGGAGAGAGACAGTGTGGGCAAAGTGCCTAGCAGAGTGTCAGGCCGAGGTGCTATGCTCAACGTGCCTTAACCCACTGTGGTAACCCCAAGGACTAACCCGGAAGGCAGCACCTCCTGTCCCTCAGGGGCCCCTCTGTTTCTCAGGAGACCCCTCTTCCTCTGGCACTTGCTCTGGGGCCCTAGGGAGACACATCATCTCATTACAGAGGCGTGCAGGGCCCATTAGTGCCAAAGTCAGCAAAGAGATGGAGTCTCGGGGGAGCTGCAGGGTGACGTCCTGGGCCACCCTGGCCAGATGGCAAGCCCATGTCTCCTCCACCTTGAATGCTCCATATACATGTATCTTCTGTCCTGTGTGTACCCTCTGTGCTGGTCTCTGTGGCTTCCCGCCACCACCCAGACTGACAGGGCCTTGGAACTCTGGAACACATGGGTCCCCAGACTGGGGTGGGTCATCCTGGGACACAATCAAATCAGCACTTGCCAAACAGCTGGGATGAGGAAGCCAGACACAGGCCCATGTAGCAACTGGCATGTCTCTTCCTTGGCTGGAAGTGCCACTGTTAGATTATAAATAAGTATTCAGCTCTCACACCGGGTGTGTAGATGTGTCACCTCCTTCTGACTCCCTACGTCTGCCTTATGTGCAGGCATCAGACCTCTGAAGGCTCTGGAGGGCTCAGAGCTCCCCTCTCTTCCCCCACTCCGTCATGGAGGGGCCCAAGATAGTTCTCAAGGGTAATAACCCCATTCACTAAGCAAGGCGAGGGCAAGGGGTGACCTTGGACCCACCAGCCTTCTCCAGGCCTCCTCCAGAAATCCTAAGTAATTGGGTATGTCCTGTTTTAAAGTATTAGGCAAGGTAGCCACTCAGTCCAAGCCCACCTTGCCCTCGACAGGCAGTTTTGGGGTCAGCCAAAGTCATACAGAACCTCCCCACTCTGTCGTCCTCACAGGTGCCCCTCTGGAAGGCAGTACTTCCCACCCTCCACCCTGGGGGGCCCGTTCTGTTTCCCAGGAGACCCCTCTTTCCCTGGTACTTGCTGTGGTTCCTGGGGGGACTCATCATCTCATTGCGAAGACGTGCAGGGCCCATTAGCACCAAAGTGAGCAGAGAGACAGGGTCTCAGGGGAACCACAGGCTGATGCTGCGGAGGTGGGACATTCTGGAAAACATGTACTTGGCAGATCGGCCCAGCTTGCGTAACTGGGAGAATATGGGCTAGAGGGCCACGGGGAGTCAGGCCTATACCCCTCATCTGCCGCCTGGGCCACTGGGCCTATGCAGGTTCTTCTAAGTACCCAAGGAAGGAGGGAGGGGGAGTGGCATGCCCTGAACACCACCACCTGCAGGCACCATGCCCTGCTCCCTGGACACAGCTACGGCCCAACATCCCAGTGGCTCTCTGAGGCAGGATGCAGGTGCTGTATGAATCCTGAGTCCTGTTTTACAAACAGGAAATGAGACTCTGAAAAGTGATTTGCTTAAAGTCACGGAGCTGGCAAATGGGAGTGACCAAAATTCACACCCTGGCCCACTAATGCTTGAGGCTTCCCCAGATCCCTGCCTCACAGCCCTGAGCAGAAGCACACCTGCTAATCACTGAGAGGCATGTGCTGGGCACTGTTCCGGGCTCCACACGCAGCCTAGTCCCTCATGGTTCCTTTACTATATGGAAGTGGACACTAAGACTCAGTGAGGCTGTGCCACAGGGCCAATGTCATGCAGCTAGTAAGAAGTGGAGTTGAACTTGGATTTGTCCATCGCCAAAGACAATGAAGTCAGCTGGTCTCAATTCAACAAATACTAATTGAGCACCTAGTATGTGCCCAGCCTCAACTCAGGTGCTAGGGCCAGAGCAGTGAACAAAATCCAGACCTCACCTTCCCAGAGCCTCCCTTCTAGTGGGGGCAGTGGAAGCGGGGGTCAGACAAAAACAACTGGCAAAACATAAATCACCTAGTGAGTCAGACGGTGCTAAGTGCTGGGGAAGAAGCAGAAGGTGACATTTCAGCAAAGACTGAAGAAGGTGGGGGAGCAAAGGCGCCAGGTGAATAGCAGTACCTGCCCCATCATAGGCGCTTCATGAACTGAAAGAATGAACTAATCATAGGATGTACCCACCTGGTGGGTAGTCAGGGGACACTGGCCCAGGCGACAAATAACAACATCCTAGCACCTAACCCGTGCCTGGGCTCCTCCAGGCATTTTTACCTACTTTCCTCCTGTTCCTTACTTATTCTTTGTGGTGTGTGTGGCCATGACATTCTGTGCTCAGTAACTGTTTGTGGACTTAAAGATGAAGGGGAGGCAGGAGTGAATGGCCGCCTGGCACCATGCCTGGCAGGAAATAAACACTCAGCCTAGCTCCTTCTTCAAGATGGCTCAATCCTGCTCCCTCTGAGACTTCTGGCTTCTCTGTAAAGGAGAAAACCGCAGAGACGTGTGCTGGACAGGCCAGACAGTCTGGGATGCGGGCTGTGGCTTTGTGGTTGGGAGCTGCTGAAAGAGCTGGGACTCTGGCTGTAAAAGGAAAACTCAGGGACCCAGGTTCCTGCCTACTCAGGGCATGTTGGTGCAGCCTGGCTCACTGTTTGCTGAGGCCAGCAGAGATGGTATTTTGGGGGGAGGTTAATGCTCAGTGAGATTTGGGAAAGCGGGGGCAGCTGGAACGTTATCTGTAGACTTGGCTTGCTGGGGAAATCCTGACAGTGCCCTAAAAGTAAACGGTGCTTTCCTATAATTAGATACATATTTATTTTAAAAGGTTATAATTTCCTACTGGTGTGCTGCTTGATAAATACAGAGTTTACTATTTTTTTTTTTCCTTCACTGCAGCTCAAGGAAAACAAATCCAGGTTTGGGCATGAATAGGGATGTTATGAGAATTCCAGACAGCAGTTTCCTTCCCACCCCACCAAATGCAAGAGCAAGATGGGTCAGCACTGCAGTCAGTTTGGTGTGAATGTGCACAAGATCTGGGGGGCAGGCAGGCAGAAGCCTGCGAGGGGAGGGCTGGTGATAGCTGGAAGGATATGATTACTGCCTTGCAATTCCCTCCTCCATGCTCATGTACCACTCTCTGCCTCAGATGCCCTTACTTGTCCAAAGCCACACATTCAAATCCTATCTATCAGTGTATGGCTGAAAAGCCACCTCCTCCAGGAAGCCGCTGTGGATTCCCCACCATGGATTTTCCTTATTCTGAATTCCCACAGCCCATTCCCAACCCCTCTAAGGCGCTTGCCATAGTGCCTTGTGGTTACTTGGCATTGAGGTTACATGGGGCTTCCCTTCCCCCCCCCCAAAAAAAAGATATGTTGAAGTCCTAACCTCCCAGTCCCTGGGAATATGACGTTATTTGGAAATTGGGTCTTTTCAGATGGAATTAGTTAAGATGAGGTCATATCCGATTAGGGCGCGTAATCCAGTGAGTAATGACTGATGTCTTTATAAGAACAGGAGAGAAGCAGAGACAGACACACAGGGGAGAAGACCACATGGTGACAGAGACACTGACACAGCTGCCAGCCAGGGAACGCCAAGATGAACAGCCACCACTGGAGCCCAGCAGAGGCCAGGAGGGATTCTACCTGGAGTCTCAGAGGGAGCATGGCCCTGCTGATGTCTTGATCTCAGACTTCCAGCCTCCGGGCTGTGAGAGATGCATTTCTGCTGTTTCAAGCAAAAATCATGGATCATGGTATTTTCTTCCAGGAGCCCCAGGACATGAATACACTGGGGTTCAGGCCTTTGTCCCAACTGGAGAAAGTTCGCTGCAGTAACTGCGTCCTGACTAGCAGGGTACTGAATAAACACTGAGGAGTGAATGGTTGCATGGACAGTCAGTCCCCGGAAAGGGAGACCCACAACTGGCTGGTCTTGTGTCCCCTAAGTGCCTCTTAAGGACCATGTCCCCATGGCCTCCAGCTTAGGAACAGACTCCCAATGGGTCCCCTGCCTCCACTCCTACCTCCCAGCCTCTCCCTCTCTCAGCTTTGCTAACATCTCAGGATATTCCAAAATAGCTGGGGATTTCCCATCTGTGGGCAATACCCTGCCATGCCCTTGGCCTACAGTGCCCTTCTTCCTGACTCCCACCCGCCCACCCTTCAAATCTGAACTCCAGTATCACTTCTTGTTAACTACCCTGAGCTGCCACCCGTGCCTCATCTCGGCAGTATCACCTGCGCCCTTCTTCCACTCCCTGGACACTTGCTGGGTTACCCATCTCTAAAGTAGCTCCTGTCACCCTGGGTTAGTTGTTTAATTGTCTGCCCTGCCAGCCTGGCAGTATCTGCAGTATCTTGAGGTGAAAGACCCTTCATTTCTCATCTGTGTCCTGGCAGCAGGGGAGGGACAGGTGGGTCTTTGAGAAATGAATGAGAAGGAAAGTAGGGGCTTGAAAATCAGGGCTGAAAGAGCAGGAGGGGCAATCCAGCCTCACCTCTGGGAGCTTGTTAGATGACCTTCACATCTGCCCAATGCCCTCCCAGAGCCACCTAGGAGGACAGGCAGAGCTGGAAGGGGCTTTATGGTGACTTCCAATCTGCCCTGCTCACCTCAGAGATGAGGGACCCAGGATCAGAGGAAAGGTGGAGGCGTGTCCCTGGTCACACAACCCACACAGAGACATGCTTTGCCCAAAGCCCCAAGTTTTGACTAGTGCCTCAGGTCTGTTTATTAAATACAGCCCTTCTACATTAGGGGCTAGAATTGGGGGATTTGAGGTAGAAGAAAATATCTAAGTTCCTTAAGAAGAGAGGGGAACTTAGACTCACAGCGTCCTTAGTGTGTGCTGGCCCTGGGCTGGGTGCTTTGACACTTTATCTGGAAGTCTCAGCACAGCCCTAGGAAATAGGTACTAATTTCAGATGAAGAAACTGAGGCTTAGTCGCCCCAAGTCACCTTTCCCAGACGCCATGAGGTTTTCCTACATTATGGTGGCTCCTCCCACAAAGGGCACCCAGATGTGGGTCAGATCATGACTTCATAGATGGCTGGTCTAAAAGGGCATCAAACCCAATATTTTCTTGGATACCTTGTAGTTTATGTTTTATAAAGTGAAGGAGAAAGCTCTGGAGTCCCCAGGCCTTGGAAGAAGCCCCTCTCCAGGTGGGGCAGTGAAGACAAGAGAGAGGAGGATAGGATGCAGGCTGTAGGCAGTGCAATGGAACCAGTGGCCCTATTAATGAGGGTGTAATCTCCAAAAGGAAGGAGGTGATTACTCTGCTAGGCCTTGGAGGGGCCAAACAACAGTCTGAGCAGGGTCCACTGCTGGGACCTCATACTGAGAGAGAGACTGCCTGGCACGAAGCCTGGGGATTTTTATCCCAGAGAAGACACAGCAGGAAATGAAAACTGTCATCAATACCTCAAGGACTCTCTAGTGAATGAGCAATTAGACAGATCCCTTCTGCTTCTAAGAGCTGGAACAAGGACCAGCAGCTGGAAAGTTCAGGGAGACAGGCTTCTCATCTCTCCTCTTAATATAAGGTCTGTCTTGGAAGGAGAAAGCCTCCATCCTAGGAGTATTCAAGTGAGATGGGTAAAAAGGCAACTCAGCACGAAGTGATGGTTCACACCAGGCACCTCATCTCTGACGGAGATGGGCATTTATAGACCTGGGAGATGCTTTCCTTCCTTCTGGATTTCTCTCTGGTAATAATAATTCAGATGCTTTGATCTTGCTACTGAATGAAGAATTTCCCACTAGTGGGGTCTGGGAATCTGTATTAAGGTGATTAGCTATGTGGCCAGATTCGAAAATCTCCATCAACAAGGTCCGAGGGGCAGCAGCACCCCTTCTGCACCCCCACAACCTCCATTGTGGAGACACTCCGTGTCCCCTGTGTAGCCCTCAACCCCAGCTAGCCCACTCCCCAAATTGCTGCAGGCCAAGTTGCCTCAACTGGCTGGGGAAGATGTTACATCTAGGGGCAGGTCCCCTCTCATCATGATCTTCTGGGGATACCGTCTGGCCCAGAATACAAGTCTGGGAAGCAGTTTTCCTGAAGCCTGGGATATTTCTCTGGTGTGTTTGCCAATAACAGGGTAAGATGGTTAATTTTATGGGTCAACTTGGCTGGGCCACAGTACCCATATAGGCAGTTAAACATCATTCCGGATGTTTCTATGAGGGTGTTTTTGAATGAAATTAACACTTAACTCAGTGGACTTTGGGTAAAGCAGATTGCCTTCCATAACGTGGGGGAGGGGGGGGCTTTACCCAGTCATTTGAAGGCCTCAGTAGAACCAAAGACTGACCTCGCCAGAGGGAATCCTCAGCAGATAACCTTTGCACTTGAACGGCAGCACCAGCTCTTCCCTGGGTCTGCAGCCCACACTAGAGATTTGGAACACTAACCTCTGTAATCGTCTGAGCCAATTCCTTAAACAAAATCCTTCTCTCTATATACACATCCTATCAGTTTCGTTTCTCTGGAGAACCGTGACTAATACACAGGGAGACGGACCAGGCAATCAGCAGAGAAATCACGCAAAGGCAAGCTCTCTGGGCACCGGGAACCGCCAGGCATGAAAGTAGAGAATGTGAAAACTCCTTCTGCCAAAGCCATTTCCTTCTGCTCTGCAGCTGGCTTCAGAAACCCCAAGCACTGGCAGGAGGGGAGATGGACACAAAGTTCATTAGGAGATTCTTGGGAAACAAATGAAGCCAAGTCAGAAATCCAGTAACTGGGGAGCAGCAGGTGGGCTGTGACAGCTGCTTGAGAGGGTACATGCCTTAACCTGTCTGGACCCAGGAAGGGATGCTGAGGGCTGGGGGTGAAGGGAGGGATAACTAAATAGAGACCCATAGAAGCCAATGCCCAACTCATGGCAAGGACTGAGATGAAGAAGGTTCAGGGAGAATGTTCCCAAGTCTTTGAGATTCAAGACTCCTGGACCCAAGAGACCTAGAGGGGTCATGCAGTTCAGTTCCCTGCCTTCAGACTGGACATCTGGTAGCCCAGGCCAGAGTGAGCCTTGCCTCAAGAGTGTTTGCAAGAGAATTGGCAGGGAGAGATAGGGAGGGAGGGTAATCTTGATGACTGTGGTGGCCATGGCCTCAGCAGATTATGAGAACTAACTGGGTGCCAGGTACTGAGCTAAAAGATTTCCAAAAATTGGGCAGTGCCTGTGGCTCAGTAGTAGGGCCCCCACCCCATATACCAAGGGTGGCAGGTTAAAACTTGGCCCCAGCCAAACTGCAACAACAAAAAAATAGCTGGGCATTGTGGCAGGTGCCTGTAGTCCCAGATACTCAGGAGACCGAGTCAAGAGAATGGCCTAAACCCAAGAGCTAGAGGTTGCTGTGAGCTATGATGCCATGGTACTCTACCAAGGGCTACAAATCCAAAAATCATCTCCTTGAATATGGGCAACAATCACATGAAGTAGGTACTAGTACTATTCCCGCTTTACAGACAAGGAAACTGAGATATTGGTGAATTCACACAGGTAGAAAGTGATGGCTCTGAAATTCATACTCTCATCTACCTGATTCCAAAAGCCCTTGTTTTCTTTCTCTTTCTCTCTCTCGACAGAGTCTCACTAGCTTACAGCAACCTCAAATTCCTGGGCCCAAGCCATCCTCCTGCCTCAGCCTCCCAAGTAGCTGGGACTATAGGTGCCCACCACAAAGCCCAGCCAAATTTTCTATGTTGAGTAGCTATGAGGTCTTACTCTTGCTCAGGCTGGTCCAGTACGCCTGAGCACAAGAGATCCAGAATGCTAGGATTATAGGCATGAGCCAGCACAGCAGGCCTAAAGCCCTTATTCGTAACCACCAAGGAAAGAGAGAAGAGAGGGTGTTGAGGAAAGAGGAGCATAACTCTGTCATTTTTATGAATATGGAAGTAGGCCCAAGAAGGACAAAGAACATTCTTGGGGTCTCATGGCTGGTGATGGGAACTGGGTGTGAATGAGGCCAATGGAGAGATTGATGCAGAGTCTACATTGAAGGCTATAGAGTAGTTTGACCAGGGACAAACAAGGATGTGGCCCAAGAAGGGCAGGGCCAGGCCCACTGGCCTCTAGCCTGGGCATCTGCACTTTCGGGCCCCAAAGAAGACCTCTTTCTAAATCTCTTTCCTAACAATCCTGGAATTCCATCTTTTGTGTTCTTCTCCTGGAGTTTTCCTTGACATACAAACACCCCAGGGAGGCACAGCATATGGAGTCTAGCCCAAACTTCTTTTGTAGGAAGGCATTTATCTGGTGACTTAAAAAAAAATATATCTCCAGCATCTGAAGGGAGGAGGTGAAAAAAAATCTATCTAATTTCAGGCCACCTTAGCCAATGACCCTAAATTTCTGGGAGTCAATCCCTATTCTCTCTCCTTCACCCATCCCATCAACTGTGCCTGCCAATTCAGCCTCCTTAACAGACCTCTAGTCTACCACCTAGTCCAGGGGTCCTCAAACTTTTTAAACAGGGGGCCAGTTCACTGTCCCTCAGACTGTTGGAGGGCCGGACTGCGGCCCCTGGGACAAGTCGGCTGCTAAGCAGGACAGGCAGTGGCAGCAAAAACATCCACTGGGCTGGATAAATGTCCTAAGGTGGGCCGCATGTGACCCACAGGCCATAGTTTGAGGATGCCTGACCTAGTCCTTACCAGTGTCCCTCACCTTGATGAAGGCCACCACCTACTAGCTGGCCTCCCTGCTTCACCTCTTGCCTTTCAACCATCCATTCTTCACTCAGCAACCCTAGGTGACTTTTTAAAATACAAATCCTGTCAGATTCCTTGCTTCCTAAAAAACATTTCCATGGCTTCCCATTGCCTGCAGGCTAAAGTCTAAACTGTCCTGCTTGCTCAATACCACCTCCTGTCACTGTGCCCAGGATGCCTTTCATGCCAGCTCTCTAGGGTCTTTGGGGTTCCCTCCCTGAGGACCACTCCCCCACATCTCCCCAGCTTGATGTTAGACTTTCTTGAATTGCCCCTTCTTCCCTATCCCCCTGCCATTCTGTGCCTTTCTCAGCCTTTAAGATACAAGCCAGGTGTCACCACCTCTGGGAAGTCTTCCTGGATTTGCCCTGCCATACCTGCAGGCAGATGGCCTAGCCACTCAGCATCTCCCTCCTCTTCATGCTTCAACTATGTGTTGACTTGTCCATTTCTGCCAGATTATTGAGCGTTTGGGAGCCCTTGAGATAAGAACAGGGAGCAGGTCCTTCTCCCTGTAGTGACTAGCTCTGGGCCTGCCCTGTGATTAGAGCTCACTGAGTATCTCTGGAGGGAAGGCTGCCACACAAGCAACCATGACACCAGGTAGAAAGTGATGACAGGCAAGATCAAAATGACAGATACCAGATACGGAGAGGAACTGATTCAAAGTCTTTCTGGAGGTGGTGGCCTTGGAGAGGGGTGGTGAGGCACCAGTAAGGTTTCAGGAAGCAGAGACGGCTGGACGGGAACTTGGACGGTCTGCCAATCATTTGTATAAATACACCATAGTTGTTCACTTTGCCAGTCAGAAGTAGGCCTGAAACTCAATCTAGGCATTCAGTCCCCGAATGACCCTAACCTTGCCCTTTCAGCTGTGATAGGAAGAGACTGGATTTCCAGGGCATATTACCTTTCCTTTAGGTCACTGGAAGAAGAAATTTGAATTTTTATGTATTTTGGCCAGATTCTCCATTGTTCTGATGCATTCCCTTTGTCTTGAAGCTTGGTCCCACGTAAACAGTGACCCTAGATCCCTGTCCATTCCCCCAATTTAGCTTCTGTAGGCCCAAGGGTGCAAGTAGACGGAAAGAAACCTGAGCCCCGGGCTGTGGAGTTGGGCTCAGGAAGGCCCAGAGGCTAAGCCTCTCCTGCTGCTTCCCCAGCCCTTCCTGCGTTCTTGGGGGCAGAGAACCGAGAGAAGACAAGTTTCTGTGCTAAGAGGGGTATTTGGACATGTTGACAAGGTCTCTATAGTAACCAGGAACTTGAACAAATGTTACCAGAAACCCACAAACAAGAAGGCGTATTTTCTCCCAAATTGGTCAGTTGTATCCAGGAAGCTGGCCCGTGGGCGGGGGGTTCGGCCATGCACATTTGCAGTGGTAGCCACACCACCAGGGGCTCCTTCACTAGCTGGCATCGGGAGCTCAGCTGAGTGCCGAGGCTCTCCGGGTGCCTGTAAATACACCTGGTGCTTGTGAGCACAGAATCGGGAGATTTGCTTTTGTAGGCAATTCAGTCTTGCTTTTAATTAAGGAATAAAAAATAAATAAAAATAACAGCAAAACAGAGGAGAAAATGGTTCAAGGAAGAACAATCAAGTTAGGTGTATTTTGAGAATCTGAGAAATTACAGGTCCTTGTTTCTGGAGCCCATTCTTGAGGGGAGAAATGGGAGGATGAGGAAGGTAAGGAAAAAAGAGGGAGTAAAAAGTAGGGGAAAAGGAGGGTGGCCACTTTGGAGCACCTGTGTGCTGGGCACTGGCTTCTGCCTGGATTGAGGGGCCAAAGAGCACAGTGGGTAAGGGGCGGGTGCCAGAGCCAGGCTACCTAGTTCGAAATTGCATTGTCCCCTCCATCTCTGTCCCTAGGCTTTGCCTATTCTGAGCCTCCATTTCTTTAGCAGTGAAATGAGCTTTTATGAAAATTAAATGAGCAAATGCATATAAAGAGTTTAGAACCTGGCACATAGTAAATGTTCATTCACTGTTAGCTATTGTTATTATATTAACTTGTTTCATTTTCACAATAACCTATGAGGTGTGTAATTTTATTCCCATGAGTTTTCAGGTAAGGAAGCAGCTCAAAGAAAAAGAGAAAGAGAGAGAGAGATCCCTGCCTAAGGCACACAGCTGGGCAGAGAGGGGACTCAACTCCAAGTCCAACAGATTTCACTCACTCCTTGATGCCTGTGGCGGGAGACTGCTCTGCCTCTGACTAGGTGGTAACAGAACTTCCAGGCTCTTGGGGTCTCAGTCCTATGATGGAGGCTCCATTCACTCTGACCACACGCCCCACACATGATGGGCTCATGGAGAGAGTGGGCCACCCTTGCTGAGCTCCTCATTCCACCTTCTCATAGATGTAGGAGACATAGGTCGGAGAGGTGAAGATGGTATCCTGTGGACCTTCCTCTCCTTGGCCTCTAGGTCCCTTCTCATCCCAGAGGACAGAACAGTGGGTTAGGAATCGGTAGATGTGGGCTCCAGCTCTGCCACCAACACAATGTGTGACTTCACACAAGTCACTCTCCCCCTCCTGAAAATGAAGAGGTTGGGTTTAGCCATCCTGAGCTCTCTGAGACTCTGAATTTACAATTCTGAGGCTCAGAGCATCTCCTCTCACACACTAAGACAAAGAACTGAGTGTTTCATCTAGGTGACTGCAGTGACAAGAGATAACCCGTTCTCTAAGTGCCCCTTGGAAGCACGGCCACTTAGCACACATCATAAATTCCACAGGCTGCAAGCAAAGTGGAGGGGGCTGGGGGAGAGGAGGACTGTTGGCTTTGCACTCTCCGGGCCCTGCAATTGCATTTCCACAAAAAATAACTCCTTACAGCAGCCCAATGGCAGGGGACTCTGGTAATGTCACTCACAGAGGAGGCAACTGAGATGCAGAGAAGTCAGATCTTACTGCAGGGACAACCTTTCCACCCAGGTATTTCTGGCTCCAAATCTATGATAAGATTACAGGAAAACAATGTTAATCCCCCCTTTTGAAAACTAACTCGCTTTTCAGGGGCCATCCTTCCACAATCCCCTCTTCATGGGCAAAGTGGGAACCAAGGTCTGGTTTGTATTTTACAGCTCTAAGCCCCAGCTGTCCTGGAAGAAAATAAAGTCTAATCAAAACTTGGAAAGCTTGTGTCTGAATCTCTAGCAATCCATGATTTCTCCTGAAGTCAGCCAAGTTGGAGCCTGCCCGGTAGGCTAAGAGATCATTTCACTGGCAGCTCAGAACCCCCTCCCCGTGTGTGTCCCACCTGCCACTGTTTTCTTGTCCTGTCTGGGTTCCCTCTTGGCAGCCTGCTTATCAGACATCTAAGCACCACATGGGGCCCTGCTTATCTGGCCTGGTCCTCTAGGCAGCTAGAGGAGCCAAAACCCCTTCCTGTCTTTCCTCAGGAAGTAAAGCACCTACTTTCTTCCAGGGAAGAGTCAGGAGAAGCCTAGACTTTGGAATGGGGCCCACTTGGGTCCAAGGCTGCCTCTCTGCTCCTTATCATGGGATCCTGGCCTTCTCTGGGCTTCAGCTTTATATTTGAAAAAATGGGGATACCATTTCCTTTAAGAGTTATGTGCAGAGTAATCAAGCATGGTGCTTTAGATCCAAGTTTCATGGAAGCACCCCAGGGACTGTTGGGAGCAGGGGAGGACACAGGATGGGGAGGGAGGGGCCCCAGGCACCCCACTCTATTCCATCAGGGCAGCTGCTCTGTGTCTGATTCATGTGGCCAAGTTAGGCCCATGACTTTGGATGGAGGAAAAGGCTATGGGGCTGAAAGGAAATTTAACAATCACAGCTCCAATTGTGAAAGTGCTTGGCACCCAGTGGGCACTTAATAAGCATTAGCAAGTTCTTCTTCCCGTCTTCTTGCTTCCATCCTTCCCTCCCTCCGGATTCTTTATTCCATGGCCCAGCCAGAGGCCAGATCCAGATGAATGGCGAGAAGGCAGCAGGCAGATCCTGGAGCGTGGAGCATGGAGCTCTTTCAAAATCCCAAGCCAGCTGATGCAGGTGTAGCCTCCACGGCGGCGTGGGGGGGGGGGGGGGGGGTTAAAAGGGGTATCACCCCAACAGGACATGCTACAGGCTCGACTACAGCCCCACACAGAGGGGGAACGCAGGACCCCCGGCCTGCCAGGAGCTGCAGGAAAAAAGGCTCCTCAGAACCGAGGGTGTGGGCCCCTGCCACACCCGCACACCTTTCACAACGAGCTCTCCTCCTCCTCCTCTCCCGGAGGGGCGCCCAAAGGAAAATGGATGAGGGGCACAGCAGGCCAGGGGCCAAGTGGGCCGGCCTGGCTGCCTCCCGCAAATAAGCAGAGCCTGCCTGAGGTGGGAAGGTGCCAAGGAACAGAGCTGCCATCAGCCCGCCCAGTTTTCACAGACGCTTTGGAAACAGACTTGCCTGGAGAGCTGCGGGGAGAGCTGCCTGGCAATTGGGACCACAGCGCCACCTTCAGGCTTACTTCCGCATGCAGCTCCCCTCCAAAGGCCACCCCCGGAGCAGGTGAAGCGCTAGGTAAGCAGGGGTGGGGGCCAGATCAAACCCACTAAACACATGCCAGGTGTTGTGTTGGTGGTGCTTAGGTAAATAAGCTTGGAGTTCAGAGAAAGGTCATTGCTAACATGTATACTGCAGCCAGAGTGTCAGGGCTGTGCTGCAGGCAGAAGGCTGACAAAACTGAAAGCCAATCTCACAGCTTAGATACCAGGAAACTGGGGCTAGGACACAGTGCGCTCAGGCAGAGCTAGGACACGAAACATTCCGTGCCTCTCCACTTGGACAATTGTTCACCGGTTAATATCACAATAATTTTACTGTGTTAGACACGCACACTAGAGTGGTCCCCTTACATTTAGAAATCCCGGGCGATAGGGCTGAGCCCAGAGGCTGCAGCTGCAGATAAGTTCAGGGCTTGAGGAGAGGCCTCTGCTCTCACTGCAGCTGGAAATGGATTCAGTTCACAGGACTGACCTGTCCTCCGACACCCTCACGTGTACAGTTTTTATCTGGCAAATGAGTCACTCTTTATGGGCCACCTACAGATTGCTGTCTTGTGAGGACCTCTCTCACCCTTTCTCCCTGCCAGTGGAGTCTATCATTTCTGACCCTGCCACCATGGTACCTACTGGAGACATTAATCACTGGATGGGTACCCCCATAGTATGATGACATATGTGTCTATTTGTTTAAATAGAGAATTGTGGCCAGGAACTAGACCATATTCCTTCCTGTGTCTCCAAAGCTCAACCCAGAGCCAGACACAGCACATGTAGGTGCTCTGAAAATGACAGATGAATGGATGGGTGGATGGACAGATGGATGTGTGGGTGGATGGGTGGATGGGTGGATGGATGGATGGATAGGTAATTAGGTGGATGAATGGGTGGGTGGGTACATGCATGAATGGCAAATGAGGTAAGTCTAGGGGGTGGGGAATCACTCTATATATCCTAGAAGAGGAATGGTATCTGTTTGTAAGGAGGCATCTGTTTCCAAGCCAAAGCCAAGACGTATAACTGAGGGTGTGCATGTGAAGTGGAACTGTGTGGGCATCACCCTCCTCCTGACTACCCTTTCCCTGGCTTCCCAGAGAACCTGCTGGAAATCTGACAGTGGCTCTTAAGATGTACTTCTCTGAATGCCCATACCAGACTTGCCTGAAGGGTTTGTTAAAATGCAACTTCCTGGGCCCTACTTCCAAGATTCTGATTCAATGAGTCTAGGGTAAGACCTGGAAAATGAATTTTATTTTTATTAAATCATAGCTGTGTACATTAATGCAATCATAGGGTAAGTGTGGTGTTTTCATATACAATTTGAAATACTCTCAAACTGGTTAATGTAGCCTTCATGTCATTTTCTTAGTTATTATGTTAAGACATTCATACTCTACTTTTAGAAGATTCACTTGTACCCTTGTAAGATAAACCATAGAGGTGACCTCACCAATCACTCCCTCCACCCATCCACTCCCTCCCCTTCCCCCTCCCCAGAAAATGAATTTTTAAATCAGCACCACCCAAGTGATTCTGATGTGTGGGTAAGTCTGACAACCCTCCCTGGTGCAGTATATAAGGACATGCCCCAAAATGCTTTTGCTGACTGGCACATCCAGGGAGGTTTGGGGAATTGACCCAAAGTCCCACAGACAATAAAGGACAGAAAATGCCTATAGGGTCCGGAAGCATCTGGAAGCCCAGAGGGAGGGAGGGCTTCTAAATTCCCCACCTACCCCTCCAACCCTTGGCCCTGGCCTGCAGGGGTTGGCCCACTCCCTGAGAAAATGTCCTTCACATAGTGAGAAGGGCCCACCTGTTCTCCCTACCACCACCACCACTAGCATCACCCGGAGTGGCTGGCCTCACTCCCTGTTGACCACGGCAGGGAAGCCAGCGGGTGTTTTCAGTGTCTGTTTCTACCTAAACACAGCTCTTGCTCTCAAACATGGCTCTGCCAGCAAATGTTAGCAGCCCTGGAACATGAGCCCCAGTTGAGTTCAGGCTGGAAAGGGCTCAAGAATGATGATAGGAGCAGAAGATGGTTCTGGACCGGGAAACAGCCAAATATCCTGACAACCACGAGTGGGCAAGCAGCCCTCCCAGGCCAGCTGGTGAGCTCCGGGAGGGAGGAAGAAGGGCCCGTTGGAAGGCAAAAGAAAACTCGCAGTGTCCCCCAAAGCCCTGCTTGTCCCTGAGGTTCAATAACCTCCGCTCCAGCCATACTGGGTCTCTTATTGAGTGCTTACTATGTTTGGTGCCTTACTGTTTGGCTTAATCTTCACAATAGCTTCAGGAGAACAGTAATGTCACAATTCCTGTTTCATAAGCAAGGCAACAGGTCCAGGAATGTAAAGTGACTGGCCTAAAGCCTGAGCTCATCAGACCAGATACAGAGTCATAACTTGAACCCTGGTTCTCTCATTTCCTGGCTCCCCCTCTGCCAGCCGTGTTGCAGGTGCCGGGTTGCCGGCCTCCCTGCCTCTGTCCATGGTGCTCCGTCCTGAAGGCTCTGCCCCAGTTGTCAGGAACATGGTCCTGCTGATTCTTCTGAGCCAGGTAACAAGCCACTTCTTCCCTAACGCCCTCCTGGATCCCATCTCCCATCTGGATGTAGGAGTTAGTTGCTGGGTCCCCAAAGCATACCACCTGGACTGTGTTCAGCCCCATGTTCATCTGCCTGAGTTGCTGATGTCCATGACAGCCCCCCAAGTCTCTATCTCTAGTCCCCATACTCACTACTGCTGCCAACCAAGCCCTGGCCTTTGCACCACTGCCCCCAGGC
The DNA here is from genome assembly GCA_963574575.1 of Galagoides demidoff. Taxonomy (NCBI): domain Eukaryota; kingdom Metazoa; phylum Chordata; class Mammalia; order Primates; family Galagidae; genus Galagoides; species Galagoides demidoff. Next base: position 3,069 of record CAUYQV010133034.1, on the reverse strand, counting down.
CTTTCAGGTGGTCCCTCTGGTGAACCACGTGGGTCCAAGGTCCAAGCAAACCGCCTCTCCATACTGGTTCCTCCTCAGTATGAGGGTGGAATGGCCTATGGGTCTAATGGAAGGAGACTGAAGTCCAAGCTGGAAGGTCTTGCTTTGAGGTTTGAACTAATTCACTGTGCGACCTTGGCCAAGTCACCAAGGTTCTCTGGACCTCAGTTTCCATTTGTGGGATGGGTGGGTGGATGGAATGGATGGTCTCTATATTCCTAGGCTCTGTTAAATACTTCCTACGCACTGAGTGGGGCTTCCTATGCCAGGCATTGATCTGTATCAAGGATCTAATCCACCGAGCCCTTAGTGGGGCCGTGGGCACCTGTCCCAGGGACGTGGAGGCAGATTTGGCTTTAGTAGGTTCCCACTGCCAGGAGGGAGGTGAGTGTGGTCAGGTCAGCTGAAGGGCCCTGAATGTTGGCAAAGAAACGTGTAATTGGCTCCACCGTGGAGAGTGGCTATTGATCCCTTGTGAGGAAGGATAGGAAAGTGGGGGGCTGGGGACCACTCATCTAGCACTGACATGGGGGGGGTGACAGAGAGCGAGCCTAGATCTGAGACTCTGCTTGGGTGCCGCTTTGATGCAGGAAGCTGGGTGTTATAAGCCAGCATGAGTGACAGTGGGATTGAAGAGAGGAGAAATTCTGGAGACATCTCAAAGGAAGAAGTGAGGACTTGGGGATGCAGGCACGTGGTAGGGAGGGGTGGGAAAGCAGAGAGGCTCAGAGGCTTGCTCTTGGGATGGGTGGGCTCTGGAGTAAGGTGGATAGCGGGACTGGGCACCGGCCATCCTGGTACGGAGGGCAGAAGGCTGAGAGGCAGGGGACAGGGAAACACCTGGGTGCTAGTCCCCATTCCTGCCCCTAACCTTGAGCAGGTCACCGTTCCACTCTGAGCTTGTTTTTATCACCAGTAGAAAAGCGGAAAGAATCCTGCCTGCCTGCCTGACAGGTGTGCCGCGGGGCTTTCATGAACTAACGTATGAGCAGCTCCTGGACGCGGTAAGCCTCATAAACATCGACCATTTTGATAGCTATGTGTTGCAATCCATTTTTATTTTACAATATGATAATAATGGCTACCGTTTATTGATCATCTGCCATGTGCCAGGCACTTTAATAAGTAATTTGTTTAAACCCATGATCGGATTGCTTCCTCAAAAGAATTCTGCAAGAACCCCGGCATGCTGGGGATGGTAACCCTGAAGATCAGAAAAATCAAGCAACTTTCCTGACATCTCACCGCTGCTGGGCAGCAGTCCCCTCCAGCAAGCATTTGATAAGCACCTAATAGTTTTCAGGCACCGGTTGGAACACGGCGGGGGGGGGGGTGGGGGGGGTGTAGAATCTGGCTTGGCCCTTGAAGATCCCTCACTGCAGCTACCAACCTACAGCAGAACAGGTTTCTTTGAGCCATTTGTTGTGGAATTTTATTCTCTGCTGTGAATGTTGATAGACAGGGGACAAATATCTTCCGGTTTGCCTCTCTGAGAGCTGGGCACCGGGAAAGGATGTCAAGCCCTGAGACCATTGTTCATGACGAGCCACGCTCCCGCCCGCCCGCCAGCCTTTTATCCAACTTGGCTGGGTGCTATTATTCAGCTCTGAGCCATCACCAGGAGCCGCAAAGCAGTTAATTACACAAGTATAATCCCCTTCTTCACGAGAAGCTGATCTTCTAGGGTTGCGAGAAGATAAGATTTATGCCTCTTTCAATTCCTTTATTCTCTCATCAACATAGATTCATATTTCAGTTTCCTGCATTGGAAACAAAAAGGAAACCCGCTCAGCCCACTGCTGCCTGAGAGAGATAAATTAGGCGACACAAAGAGCCAGTCCTATAAACTCCATCTCTTTCCCTTCCTTTCATGTTTGTGATTATAAACAGAGTCAAGGGCAGTTGAAATATATCCCTCCGCCTGTCTGTCTGCCGTGTCCTACTCAAAGAACAGAGACAGTGATAACGATCCGTGCTGTACCCGGGAAAGAAGAACACGGCCCCTCGCGATCCCAGGCAGCCTGGCGAGCCGATGAGATAGAAAGATCTTGGTCTCTGGCCGTTCTCTGGTCACAACATTGTTTCAAAAGGCCACAGAGAGAAACTGGCTGCCATGCCACTGTGAATGCTTTCGTTTTCTTGATGGCAACGTGTGTGGCGCTATTTGCTCCGAAGAAAGGAAGGGCCTCTTGCTTTGGGGGGCTGTGCAGCCTGACTGTGCCAGGGCCCCTCGCCAGTCTCAGAAGTGTGTGGACAGAGGTCGCCAGCAGGCCAGACCACAGAACGAGGCCAGTTTTGGCAGCCCTGAGGAAGAGAGTCCAGGATTTGGGGAGAGGAAAGGCCCATTTACCAGGAATAGTCCCAAGGGAAATGACATTATCCTTCTACAGAGGAATTAGGGTGGGTTTTTGATTATTGTTGTTGTGGTTCAACTGCCTTAGTTGCTTTGAGGGGCTTTGGTGGAGTCATTAACTGTTTTTTCCCAATCATTTGGAAAAAATATTGCAATCGTATTTTATTTAGTTTGATTAATACGAGGGTACACATGATTAAGTTACATTGCATTTGTTAGGTAAAGTTCAAGTTGTAGTTGAGTCCTTCACCTAGGACATGAGCCACATACCCTTACGTTGTGCCCAGTAGATGAAGGTTTGCCAATCCCCCTCCCTCCACCCCTCTTCCCTCTGTCCACCCCTTCACCTCGCTCCTCCCTGTAGTTATTAACTCATGAGAGTTCAGTTATCATATGAAGAACAAAGGGACCACAGAAATGAACCGATTTGCCCAAGGAAACAGAGCAAATGTGTGGTAGAACTAAGAATGCAGGCTCGGTGCCTGTGGCTCAATCAGCTAAGGCGCCAGCCATGTACACCTAAGGTGCCAGCCACGTACACCTAAGGTGGCAGGTTCGAATCCCCAGCCCGGGCCCGCCAAACAACAATGATGGCTGCAACCAAAAAATGGCGGGGCGTTGTGGCGGGCGCCTGTGGTGGAGGCAGGAGACTCGCTTGAGCCCAGGAGTTGGAGGTT
>CAUYQV010133032.1:0-14000 GCA_963574575.1 Galagoides demidoff | reverse complement strand
TAAGGCGCCAGCCACGTACACCTAAGGTGGCGGGTTCGAATCCCCAGCCCGGGCCCGCCAAACAACAATGATGGCTGCAACCAAAAAATGGCCAGGCATTGTGGCGGGCGCCTGTGGTCCCAGCTACTTGGGAGGCTGAGGCAGTAGACTCGCTTGAGCCCAGGAGTTGGAGGTTGCTATGAGCTGTGATGCCATGGCACTCTACCCAGGGTGATAGCTTGAGGTTCCATCTCAAAAAAAAAAGAACTCCAGAAATCACCTCTCAAACATGTCAGCACAGAACACTAATCTAAACAAAGATAAAAAGAAGCAGATGGGCAGTGCCTGTGGTTCAGTGGGTAGAGCGCCAGCCCCATATACCAAGGGTGGCGGGTTCAAATCCTGCCCCAGCCAAACTGCAACAAAAAATAGCTGGGCATTGTGGTTGATGCCTATAGTCCCAGCTACTTGGGAGGCTGAGGTAAGAGAATCGCCTAAGCCCAGGAGTTGGAGGATGCTGTGAGCTGTGACGCCACAGTGCTCTACCAAGGGTGATAGAGTGAGATTATGTCTCAAAAAAAGAAAAAGAAACAGGTGTTGGGGAACATGTTGTTATGCCCGAAATTTCCCAAGTGGCCCCAAAGAGACAGTCCAAGACAGGCTCCGATGTAAAAAGTAAGAGGTGAGTTTTATTCAGGCCCCAGGAAGCCTGGACTCTCCTGGCATGCAAGCCCAGGATGAACCTTCAGGCCCCGGGCCACGCCCGAGCCTGGACTCTCCTGGCATACACACCGAGGAAGAGTCTCGAACCTGGCGTGGAGGAAGTTTTTATGGGGTACAGAAAGCAAGAAGGGTAGGAGGGTACGAGTACACTTTTCATGGGTGGTTAGTGATTTCACTAGTAAAGAAGGATTTGGATTGGTACAGGGGATTTCTTAACTGGGGCTAGAGGTAATGTAGCCTAATTAGGTGGTTGAAGGAGAATACCTGAATTTCAATAGAAACCTATTACCTATTATGGGAACTGTTCAAGGGACTGAAACTCATTACCTATTATGGTCGTATGGCAACTGTCTGCCTAAGGTGTCTCAATCAGCGGCTTAATGGCTGTGCACGCAGGTGTGGGGGAAGGCAGCAGGGAGTGGCCCTGCGGTTTAACAGAGCTTATGCAGTAAATGACAAAATGGCCCTGGTCTGGCCCTTTCAGTACTTTTTTCCTCCTTAAATGTTTGATCGAATTTACTATTAAAGCTATTGGGGCTGGGGGTTTCTTTAAGGAGAGACTTTTGCTTATGAATTCAAGATGTTGTTTTTGAGATTTTGTTTTGGAGAGATACACTTGTCTTCTAGGCTGGAATGCAGTTGCACAATCATAGCTCACTACAACCTCAAACTCCTGGCCTCAAGCGATCCTCCTACCTCAGCCTCCCAAACAGATAAGAGCCACTTTGCCTGTCCAAGATTTTCTATTTCAGCTTGAGTCAGTTCTGAATAATTTATGTGATTTATTGAGGTATAATTTATATGTAGTAGAATCTACCCTGTTAAGTATATCTTTCTGTGAGTGTTGGTAAATTCATTGTGTGTAAATACATTGTAAAGGGAAATAAAAATCTCAGGAACCCCCCCACCCCCACCCCAACCCTTTATGCAAAAGGGAAGGTTAAGCCAGGAGTCTAGGAGGCTGAGTCATGCAACTTCCCCTCAAGTGATGAGCTGTTACTGACACTGCACCAGCCAGGAAAGGTGACAGGCCTCAGGCGTTTGCAAGGACTGCTCCCATAGATCATTCCTAAGGAAATTTCTTGCTGGCTTCCCATAAAGAAGGACATGAACATTTTTAACTTTTATCTCCAGGCTAAGTCTATCTCCTAAAACTAAAGTCTGTGCAATTACACTAATAACGTTGATTACAAGTTTATCTTCCTAGGTGTAGAACAGAGACAAGACAGGATCGATCATTCTTTCGCCTACCCAAAGAGAGCTACGTATTGATACTCCCCCCACTCTCTTTTTCTCTCAAACATTCACTTCATCTTAGGTAAAATGTGGATTTCCAGGACCTCACAAGAATGTAACCACTGCCCCACTGCCCATGCCCTCCTCCTTTTTCTTTCTGTATCCCTCCCCCTTAAATACTGAAGTTCCCAAATGTCCCTTCAGAAAAACAGGCACAGATTCAGATCTCTCTGTGGTCCGTGTTTATCCCAGGTGTGTCCTCAAATTTCAGCTTGGTAAATTTTCATTGATGAGATCTTAGCCTTAGTCACTTATTTTGGGTAGTAAACATTTCGGCATGCAACCATCACCAAATCAAGATATGGAAAATTTTCATAATACCCAAAATTCTCTTGTGCTTTTTTGTAGTAAGTTCCTGTCCCCAGGCCTTGGCAAAACAGATCTGTTTTCTGACCCTGTAGCTTTTCCAGAATGTCACATAAATGGAATTGTATAGTTTGTAGCCTTGAGTCTTGCTGCTTTCACTCAGTGAAATTGTGCAGGCGTATGAGCAGTAAATAAAGCAATATGTTTAGAAGAGAGACTCGCACTTCTAGGTAATGAATTAGAAAGGGAAGATCCAGATGGGGGAGGCAGTTATCAGGGTGGCCTCATCCTAAATGATACACCAAGTGCTTTCCACTCATCTCATGGAATCCTGAGCTTGGTCCTCTAAATAAGTCTGGGCCAGTTCTTCCCTCTTGTTTATAGCTGAAAACATTGGGGACAGAGAGAAAAAGAAACTTACTCTGGGGGCCACGTAGGCAGGAAGTGGTTTGAGCCCTGGGGTTGTGATCCCGGTATTTAAAGCATGCACCTCAGGGTGGGACATTTGGTCAGAGTGTTTTAAAGATTTTAAAGATGCAGGTACCCTGTGGCCATTGACGTGGGAATGAACTAGTTGTGTCTTTTATCTTAAATCATGAATATAAAAAAGCATTTATGGGAGAGGGTGTTTCTCAGTGTTTATAAATGGAACATTCAGATACAACCTGAGCCACTCCTGACAGAAGTGGTTAGGTGAGAGGTGGTATAGTAACTTAGTAGATCTCTAAAAGTACTAGTGGGAAATCTGTTTAAGTGGACAGGTATCAATAGAACACTCAGGGCATGAAGCTGCGCACTTGGGAAAACTCACATTGCCCCGAAGCACTAGACTGTGTCCGTGGCAGGCAGGTGTTTAGTTGATGACGTGGTGTTTATGTCCTCCACGGTGTTTGTTTTCATTTCCCTGATTTTCTGCAGTAATTCTTTTTCTTTAGAGTAGCCTTTTATTTTTTACGCCTATTAAGCCATGAATTCATAAGGAACAGGTTGTGGCAGCTCAGGCCCCTTTCCATGGGTTCTCACAGAGTGAGCTTCTCTGGGTGGAGCAGGTTAGGGTTTCAGTTGAACCCGAGTACCTTTCTCTTCGGCTTCCTTCTTTTTTTGATCATTTTTCTTCACATGCTACCTAGGGTCTTAGAGTGCTTAATATGCTCAATACGAACATTAATCCTCTTCACAAGAATCTTGCCCTTGACTTGTTTGTTTTCAGCAATGCTGACTGCGTGCTGGGAAACCCCACAGATGCCTCTAGTTTTGCCATGGGACATGTGCGTGGCGTGCATTTTTGAATGGTACCCGTTCCCTGAATTTCACCTCTCTTATAGATCTGCATGTATGTGGCCATGCTTTTGAAGAGGCCCAGGGAACACGCATCAGGTAGCTCTCCTCTTTGCCTTTGTGTTCGTCATTTTGGTGAATTACTGGAAGATGGTGTCTCCGGCCAAAAGGCTTCTGCAGTGATTCTTGTAGAAATCATAAAAGAGAAATACAGAGAATAAGGGGGAAAAATACACACAGTACACACAAATACCCTCACGCTACACATCCAGCACACACACCATGTACTATACACACACCCTACACACAGCACACACGGCCAGGACCACTCAGACGCCCACACACACACACACACACACACACAGCACACCCTGAGAGTCCTCACATGCATTTCCTGGATTTCTCATGTATACCTTGTTCAAGAAGCAGGTGGGTGTTCATGGCTTGTTCTGCTCACGAGTGCAGTGAAGCTAGCTGGCCCTCACGTCCTTCTCTCAGACACAGGGCAGCAGGTGGGGCAGGAGTGAATGGGAACCATTCACAGGAGGTTGGCCTGTGGGGTTAGAAGGTGGCTGCAGCCGTTCTGTCCTGGGCTCCGGTTCCTGGGCAAGCCAACAAGCTTTCCCATGCCAGTACCTGTGTGCGCAGCCTCTGTGGGACCTTCCTCTTAAGCATGGTCCTCTTGGTCCTCGGAGGTTCCAGAGGGGATGCAGGATTATTAAATGAGATGGCTCCTGTAATAGCCCTTCTTGGCAGCATTTGAACTAGGATGCATGTGGGATTCAGCGTCATATCTGAAACCAAGCTTCAGAGAGGTTCAGTGCATGAATAATATTGCCAAAACATTTTAATCAGAATGTTAAAACGTCGTGATAATCAAGAAGCCTGGCTGTGTAGGTGTCTTATTCCCGGGTGCTTATACTTGGACTGTGACCCACACACATTTTATATTTGGAGGCTGTGCAGAGTCACACACTGACGTGCACATACTGCTGACATAAAACTTTGTTCACAATCACTCTTAATCGTATATAATGTCCTCTGATTTTTTTTTTTTTTTTTTTTTTTTGAGACAGAGCCTCAAGCTGTCACCCTGGGTAGAGTTCTGTGGCATCACACCTCACAGCAACCTCCAACTCCTGGGCTCAAGCGATTCTTCCTCCTCTACTTCCCAAGTAGCTGGGACTACAGGTGTCTGCCACAGTGCCTGGCTGTTTTTTGATTGCAGTCGTCATTGTTGTTTGGCGGGCCCAGGCTGGATATGAACCCGTCAGCTCAGGTGTATGTGGCTGGCACTTAGCCGCTTGAGCCACAGTCGCTGAGCTGTGATATTTTTTATTCTCTTGCATTTGATTGATAACTATGTATACAACTCCCAGTTTGAAAAATAGCCCCAATGTGACAGTCCGGACATCTTAAGTCAATTGGCGTATGCTATGTATTGTTATCTTATTTCCCATGTTGGCTGACTGTTGACCATGGACTTGCTCAGCCCTTGGTTTTCTCCAAGTCAGGCTCACTTGCAGGGCTTCTGGGCCCAGGCAGGCCTGGAGCCTTCAGCACAGTGCCTGCTCAGTGTGTGCCTGCCCCGGGGCCAGTGTTGGACCACACACCCGGGAACAACAAGGGCAGGGAAACTGGGTCAAAGCAAAGCTCTTGAGCAGGCGGAATTGGATATCTGGCTTGTCTTTGAAAACGGAGGGCACTGGCTTAGCTTTCAAATGTGGAATCCTGCAAAGCTGCTGAGCTCCCTGGGGCCTCGCCTGTAAGCAGCAGCCGCTTCTGGTGATGTTGTGTGAGGCCAGGGGCTCTCTGTGTGGGGACCTGTATGGGGACCTGCCGTCCTTTCGTTTCCTCTGTTGGAGCATGCAGTCAGAGCAGGGCTTGTTTTTTACCAGCTTGACAAAACCAGGAGGTGGGGAGAATGTGTTTTTTAAAATAGCTACCAGTCACAGAAGGGCCTGGAAGCAAGCCTTCGGGGAGATACTGATCCCCATTTATTCTCAAGTAACCGCTCTGTGACCCCATGAGCCATTGGGCGCAGGTTTCACGTCAGTTGGAAGCGGGTGTCATTTATAATTAGCACTTTTATTTCTGCAGAAGAGAGACAGCTTAGTATAGATGTCTCGCTGTCAGAGGCAGGAGCACAGAAGACACAGACATGCTCTCGCCCACCCCCTTCTCAGCAAGGGGACAGAGTACAGGCATGGCAGCCTTCTCTACAATAAGTGCCCCTGTCGTCTGGAGACTTCTGCTGAGACGCTTGGTATCAGGACTGCTCGGAAGCCTTTTCTAGCACTTGCGTTGTAATTGCTAAAGATGGAAAAACACTTCTAAACACAGCCCTATTCATAAGCTGTGTTGAGCTACCAGTCTGTCCCTGCTGGTGTCATCCTCCCCAATGTGCTGGGCCAGGGGACCATTCTTTGTTGCTTGAGGAGGCCAAGTGGCAGCTTTTGCTGCAGAGAAAATGTTTTCTGCAGAGTGATCTTCTGGAGCTTGGCAGGCCTGCTGCCGTGTGGGGCTGAGGACGGCTTGCAGGCTTCCGAGGGGACTCAGAGCTGTCTCTGGTGCTGGTGCTGTACCCTTCTGGTGTGTCTCGTGTTGTTCTTTGTATTTGACACCTCCAAGGGCCCGTCTGGTCAGAGCTGACCTGAAGAGTGGATTTTGTAGCCTGAGGCTGTAGCCTCCTGGTAGACCTCCGCCTGGCAGAGTGACCTGGGTGTGGCCTGTTCACTGGCCTTTGCTGGTGCACTTTCTATATGGATGGGTCCCAAGAGGGCAGCAGGACATAGGGCCAGCCAGTGGGCAGTGAGCACCCAGAGTGCCATGGCCAGTGTGAGCTGGTTGGAGTCAGGGTCCCCAGTTAGTTCTCCCTGCCCTCTTCCTAGGGTAGGTGAGTCTGTCCTCTGCCCTGGCCACCCGCTGCTCTGCAGTGGGTCCCCTTGCTCAGCTGGGTGGTGGCCCCTCTCCCTGCTTCCTTTCCCCTATTGGAACCAAGGGAAGGATGTCCTTCGTAAGACAGCAGCAGGTGCAGTGTGACCCACATCTTCCCACCTCTGCCTTCCTCCTCCAGTGAGATGTTTGTGGGATTTTCTGTGACTTGCACCCAGCCTCAGTTTACCGATGACTTTTCACAGATAGAGAGCCAGCCTGCGATGCCCAGAGCCATGTGCAGGACGTCATGGCCCCAGGGACCCTGTTCACCACTCCCCTGCTGATCTCAGCAGAGCTTAATTTTGGCTGGTTTGACTTGTATAGGTTGAATTTTGCACCTTGTCTACATGTGTGTCACTTAGCACCTGTCTGTGACGCTCGGCTCGGTCTGGCCCAGGCCCTTCTCCTCTTGCCTTACCACCTGGCCTTCTCTTGTGTACGTCCAGCGTGGTTTAAGTGTGTCCGTGTACACCACATATGTAGGTGCAGGATGCCGGGTTTCCAGTCTGGGGTGGTTATGGGCGAGGCTTCTGAACATCCTTGTACGCGGGCTGTTTTGGTCCTTTCTTCTCCTTTAAGGACACCAAGAGCCCTCCAGCTTTTATGGCTCCACTTTCTGGGATAGGGGCTTGCCTCAGCCTGTAGCAGTAGGGCCTATGATTTAGTCTCATCTCAGACCTTGCCTGTGGCACCCCACCTCCAGCGCTGCCCTACCCTGCCCTGAACCCTCCCCCTTTAAGAAAGGGCCCCTGAACTGGCTGCCCTGCTGCTGGCACTCTGTGGGGGAAGTGTCTCTCCAGCAGTGCCCTCTGTATGTCCCACCCTCCTCCACCTGCTCCCTCCCCATCGTTGCTAAGGGGTGCTCCCCAGCTTTGCAGTGTTGCCTCCTGCTGCCAGGGCCTGTCACCCGGTCTGCCGCTGTCCACTCCTCAGCAAGTATGTGGTACATGCCCAGCATGTCCCAGGCTCTGGGATTAAGACACAAGGTTAGTAGCTGGGCATAGTGGCTCACACTTGTGATCCTAGTACTCTGGGAGGCTAAGGTGAGTGGATTGACTAAGCTCATAGGTTCGAGACCAGCTTGAGCCAGAGCCAGAACTCATCTAGAAAAGTAGCTGGGCATTGTGGCAGGCGCCTGTAATCTCAGCTATTTGGGAGGCTGAGGCAAGAGAATCGCTTGAGCCCAGGAGTTTGAGGTTGCTGTGAGCTATGATGCCGCGGTATTCTACCGAGGGTGACAAAGTGAGACTGTCTCAAAAAAAAAAAAAAAAAGATACAAGGTCAAGGACTGGAGGAGAGCTGAGTAGGGGTGTTATTTCCAGTGAGGTCATGTGGGTGTGCTAGTGGGGGATGCAGGGACATCTACCAAGGGCAGAGTGGGACGTTGAAGTGGGGAGTAGAGCTGAAACTCAGAACAAGCAGGATGAAGCTGGTAGCCGGGCCAGGAGAAAAGCTGTGTTCATTGTTAAGCCACGATGGCGAATCTTGTCATCACTCTCACTGAGCTCTGAGGTGTCTGCCCCTTCCTGTTGGAGCTGAGTGCCTTCCTGCCTGCTTCAGCTGTAGAATGTGGTAGGTGTAAGGCTAAGTGACATCCACTGTGGCTTCTGCATTGTTCTCTGGGTAAGTACATCTGGGAACCCTAAGATGCCAAGGAAGGAACCAGCCATGCCATGAGGAAGCCCACACTCCACAGAGGGCCACGGGGACTCCACGGGGCAGCCCCATTGTCTGGTCCCCTCTGCTCAGGGCTCTGTTGCGTGAGGAGACAAGCCTTCCAAAGACTGCAGCCCCTGCCCATTAAGTGTCCCGGCCTTGGGTGTTATCAGAGATTGGAGCAGAGATGTGCTGACCCCTGCTGTGGCCTACTGGGGCTCCTCACCTACAGAATCCTGAGTGGGTAATGATTTATAATCTGCTGAGTTCAGTGCATTGTACTTCATAGTAGGGTGATCAGAACAGCAGCAGAGGTGTCTCCCCAGGGAAGGAGAAAGGCCTTGGGGTGGAGGAGGGGATGGTCTAGGATGCAGGTGCTGGGTGGGAGAATGGGGTGTGAATGTGGGGAGATGCCTGACAAGGGTGCGGTGAGGATGATGTATCTCATTTCACCCCATTCATGGTCTCTGTATGGGGGTGCTATTTCCCGTCTTCCTGTAAACTTACCCTGATGGAAATGTGCTCCCCCTCGTAGACTCTTAAGGGGCAATGGGGACAGGGCTAACTAAGTCCCTGTGGCTGTTGTAACAAAGTATCACAAACTGGATGGGTTACAACAGCAGAAGTTTATTCTCCCATTTCTGAAGGCCCAATTCTGGAGGTCCGAATCAAGGCATCTGCAGAGCCATGCTACCCCCCAAGGCTCTGGGGAGGGTCCTTCCTGCCTCCTCCAGCCTCTGTGACTCCTGGCATTCCTTGGCTTGTTGTCGCATCCCTCCAGTGTCGACTCTGTCCGTACATGTTATCTCCATTACACTTATCACTGTATTTAGGGCCTACCCAGATACTCTAGGGAGATCTCACCTCAAAATTCTTAAGTTTTGCAGATAAGGTCACATCCCCAGGTCCTGGGAGGACTTGTCTCTTCCATCTCCTACAGCACGGGGAAGGCACTTGAAATGCTGTAGGGTTGGACTGGAGGCCGTGGTGTCGGGGGCAGGGACGGATTGGCGGGCATTCACCTTCTCCATGACGCATTTCAGCAGGGCTTTATCAGCAGGAAAATGGAAACCACGGCTACTCTGCATTTGTGGGAGGCTGTAAAACGAGAGAGCACAGTGGAAATTCGCTGCTTTGTAAAATAACTTCATGTTGACTCAGAGGGGAAACAGGAAAGGTGCTTTCTGTCTTTTTTTTCTAATGTGAGTTTTTCTCTCTGTTGACAGGGCCTTTGCTTTTAAGGAGTGTTTCTACAAAAAGACTTGTTGAATCTTTGGTGTGAGCAGGAAGTAAGATGTGCTGACTAACTTTTCCTATATTTTAACAGCATTTTTATCGTTCAGAAAACAGAGAAAGCAAAGACAAATAACTTCCTCTTTGTGCTGGGTAAATGCCATGAATGACCTGCCTTTCTAAGGTTTTTCTCTGCTGTTTTCAGATACGCACACGTGTGTGCGTGCACAAGGACATACACAGTATGTTCCCAGAGGTGGTGTTTTCCCAAGCTGTGGTTACGCCATGCAGAGGAGTGCAGCCTGCTGTATCTGCTCACCACCGGCACAGACGTGCATGTCCCACTCTGTGAGGGCTGTGTGCCCCCAAGCCTCTTGGGGGAGAGGTCTCTCCAGTCTGCTGAACCTTGACCCTTTTCTGGGTGTCCATCACATTTGTTCTGGCATTGGTCAAAAGGACATGTAATGACCCCTATAAATGGTGGTGGGGCCAGGAAAAAGGAACTGGTGGAGTTGTTAGTAGCTGTGTGTATGTCAGTGTGCATGTACACATGTGTGTTATATGTTCGTGCACCTGCGTATGCATGAGGGGAGTGCATATGTGCATGTGTGTTCCAGAAAAGCAGTGCAGAGTAAGCCGGATGTGTACATTCTGAAAGGCTTTCCTGGATTTAGGAGTCTCTTCTTGATAGGAAGCTTACTGAAATTATTTTCCAGAAGGGTTCGTTGTATTTTTAGCCAAAAGATAAAACTCATCCCTACTCCCCTCTGGTGCCTCTGGCTCGTGTAGAATGACAGCCCCGACTGACAATTTGACACGGTGCCACAGTCTTGCAACCTGTTTCTCTGGGGTCAGCTGTGTTGGCTCTGCTGTCCCTGGACAGTTCAGCCAAGTGTCCTGGGTAGATGCTGTGCATGTGCCCACATCATTTACAGACTTTCTGTTGGTGTCCTGTGTGGGGTGCTCATGGAAGCTTCCCAACAGTCAGGTAGGTTCTACTCTGAAGTGGGAGATAGGAGGACACAAGGCAGAAGCATCTTGAAAGCCAGGCATGGTGACTTCACCATGTCACTGACTGAGTGTATTGGTCAGGGCCCTCCAGAGAAACAGAACCGACACGGGGTGTGTGTGTTTGTGCATATGTGCATGGTGAGAAAGAGGGGGTTAGTGTAAGGGGCCGGCTTATGTGACTGGAGGTATAAGCTCAAAATCTGCAGGGTGGTGCAGCAGACTGGAGACCCAGAGAAGAGTCCGAGGCAGTCTGGCTATAATGTTCCCTCCTCTGGGAGGTCAGTCTGTCTGCAGCTGACTGGAGACCTGCTGCAGTATGGGGATCTGCTTCTTTACTCAAAACCTCTGCTGCGTTGATCTCATTCAGAAAATACCTTCACAGAAGCATCGGGAATGATGTCTGGGTACTGTGGCCCAACCACGTTGACACATGATATTAGCCATCACTCATGTCAGTGTTCCCAGGTGCCTTGGGGCCCTATGTGGGCTGTGGGCTGTAGATGAAGTGTTTGAGCTTGCTGGAGTGTGTGAGAAAAGGGGAAGCCTGTCCCCAGAGCTCACCAGGACTGCAGGGGTGGACAAAGATTGATGTCTCTTAAGTTCTGATCGCCACCAGGAGCTCCCAGGGCCTTGTTCCAGCTGAGCTCACACCTCAGCTTCCTTTGCTTCCTGGGGCGGCTGTTTTGCTGCTGTCCAGATGGCCCCACATTTAGGCAGGAGCAGTACCTTAGGTGCCTCTGAGATGATCCTGCCATCCTCCCTGCAAAGACTGCTTCGTTTTCCCAACAGTACATGGCAGCATGTGGACACATTAGAGGGGTTTATTACCAGGAAGCCTTGGAGCTCTGCCTCTCAGATATTTTCTTTCTCTGGGAAAAAAATGTTTGTGCAAGTTGTAGTCTTATCCTCATTTCCTGCCACTTTGGGAGTCTGTTGACTTTGGCCTCCTGTGTGCCCGGGATGCTGTTATCATCAGACCTTTGTGCCATCCTGTGAATTTGGTGGTAGATAATTGCAGAGAAAGAGAAGAAACACATCCGAGTGGTTGGGGTGTGCCAACCTTGCCTGGAAAGGCGCTGCCTGGTGGGTGCAAGATGGGTGCAGAGGCAGGGGAGCTCCAGGGTTGCAGGGTGGGGAGTGGGGGCTTTTCTCTTCTTTTTCCAGCACGTGTGATGTTGGAGGTGAATGAGTGGCCAGTGGTGACTGTGAGAGTGAGTGGAGCTTGTCCCAGGGCCTGGCAGGACTCGCAGGCAGTGTAGGCTAGTTGAGGGACTGGCAGTGGTGTGTGTCCTGTGCCCTATTTCCTGCTGGCTGAGTCTCAGGGGCGATGCCACTGGGAACTGGAGATCTAAGAGGCCCGTCCTCACTCCCAGGTGTGTGAGGGCATAGGCCTCCGTGTCGCCACTCCCTGGCCTCTGGGGTATTCTGCAAGCCTGCTCATCATTTCTCAGAAAGCCACATCTTTCTGGATAGTGAGGGGCTCCGTCTCTCTGGTCTTCATCCTGCACTTTAACCCTTTCCTGCTGGAGAGAGCCTCCTGGTGTGGGCCTGGTGGCCACACAGCAGGGCACCCTCAGGTTCTAAAGTCAGGACTGCTGTTATCAGAAGCACTTTTGAGACTCCCCAGGGGGCTCCACAGTGGGGACTGTTGGAGGGGCCAGCCAGTCACAGACTGGAGACCAGACTCTGAAGTCTCCACCCTGTCCTGAAAGTTTGGCCAGGAGGAGTGTGCGGTGCCTGGCTTTTTTCTCTTCCTTGAGGGACGCATGTTTGTCAGACACAAGAGGCTTGGGGGGCCAGTGGCTTGATAATATTCCGTGTTTCAGCCCTTGTCTCTGCTGGGATGTTCTTGGAGTGGTAAGACTTGAAAAAAGGTAACAAAGTAAATACATTAACAAAAAAATAGTTTACAGGTTCTGAAACCAGGTTGGGATCTTCAGGTAAGTTTAGTGCTTCTAAACTAAACTAGACATAGAGAAAGAAACCAGTTTAAGTGAGGTTTGTGCAGATTGTTTACTGGGTGTTTTCACTGATGTATACAAAGGAATTAAGAATGTGGAGACGTTGGTATCTATTTACATTGTATTTGTCCAGGATAATCTGTGTGATGTTTTTATTTAGATTAAGATGCTAGTGATTTCTAAACTAAACCACAGTTTAACTGAAGGTTAATTACTGCTGAAAAGCTTGCAATGCACAGGGTTTTGTCTGTGAGTCAGACAGTGTTTGTCCTTGGAGTTTATTGCGCTGTGTGTCTAGAAGTTGCAGATTGCATTTGGACATTATTGGAGTGAGGCTTCTTGGCAACCAAAGCTGGTGGTGGGAGGACTTGGGCTAAGAATGTGGTGCTGTGCGTCTGCAGGGTGGCTGGATGGGGACCAGGCAGCATGGCCCCTGAGAGAACGTGGGCGTGGTGCCCCTCAGCTCTCTGCCCCATTCCTCCAGGCGATGCTCCTACCTTGCTCAAGTGAATTGCAGGGTAAGCACAGTGAAAGTCTGAGCTGACTCATAGCAAGTTGTCAACAGTGATACTGTCTGGAGAGTGTTGGGGAGGGACTTCAACCTTTTGAACTTCTTTGTTTTATCTCTGTACAAATATAATTTTGTAAATTTTCTTTTCTGATGAAAAATAAGTTTTTAAAATTGTGGTAAAATATGCATAGCATCCACATTTTGTGCAACCATCACCACCCGTCTTCTCCAGGGCTCTTTTCTTTAAAACAAAGAGACAGTCTTGCTGTGTCTTCTAGACTAGAGGGCAGTAGTGGGATCATAGCTCACTCTAGCCCTGTGCTTCAAATGTGGGTTTGTGCCCAAACTCCTGGGCTCTTCAGCTTCCGAATAGCTGGGACTACAGGTGCCACCATGCCCAGCTAATATTTCTTTCTTTTCCTTTCTTGTTTTTTTTTTTTTTTTTTTTAATGTAGAAATAGGGTCTGACTATTGCTCAGGCTGGTCTTGAGTATGATACTATCTCTGAGTTTTTCATTGATGCCCTTTGTCAGAACCTTCTAGTCCTGGTTTGCTGGGAGTTTGCTGTGGATTCTTTGTGCATAGAGGTTTTTATAGTGTTCTCTTTTAATGTCTGTGGGGTCTGTAGTGCTAACACTTCTTTCTTTCTTTCTTTTTTGAGACAGAGCCTCAAGCTGTTGCTCTGGGTAGAGTACCCTGGGATCGCAGCTCACAGCAACCTCCAACTCCTGGGCTTAAGTGATTCTCTTGCCTTAGCCTCCCAAGTAGCTGGGACTACAGGTGCCCGCCATAACACCTGGCTATTTTTTGGTTGCAGCCATCATTGTTGTTTGGCAGGCCCAGGCTGGATTCGAGCCCGTCAGCTCAGGTGTATGTGGCTGGTGCCTTAGCCACTTGAGCCACAGGCGCTTCTTTCTTCCTTCCTTCCTTCCTTCTTTCCTTCCTCCCTCCCTCCCTCCCTCCCTCCCTCCCTCCCTCCCTCCCTCCTTCCCTTTCTTTCACAGAGTCTTACTTTAACACCCTTGGTAGAGTGCTATAGCATCACAGCTCACAGCAACCTCCACCTATAGGGCTTAGGCAATTCTCTTGCCTCAGCCTCCCAAGTAGCT
>CAUYQV010133031.1:0-28660 GCA_963574575.1 Galagoides demidoff | reverse complement strand
CTCCTGGGCTCAAGCGAGTCTCCTGCCTCCGCCTCCCAAGTAGCTGGGACCACAGGCGCCCACCACAACGCCCGGCTGTTTTTTGGTTGCAGCCATCATTGTTGTTTGGCGGGCCCGGGCTGGGGATTCGAACCCGCCACCCTAGGTGTATGTGGCTGGCGCGTTAGCCGATTGAGCCACAGGCGCTGAGCCACTAATGCTGAATACTGAATTTGCCTGGATTTGTTATTTTGGAAGTGCTACTTACAGGAAATAAACCAAAGTCATTAAGGGATATTTGTTGGGATCTTTTGCCATTGATCAAAAGGATTATCACAAAAGCATCACAATAGGCTCAGGCTTCAAAATTAATATTCAGTTAAAAGTAGGCCAGAGAAAATAATTCTGCAGTATAGAAATTACAGGAAATGGTCTAATTTTAAAAAGTCTTCACAGATAAAGTCTTCAAAAGATAAACATCTCAAGAAAGCTGGGTGTATAGTGGCTTGTATTTATAATTTCATCTACTCAGGCTGTTGAGGTGAGAGAATTGCTTGAGTCCCGCAGTTCCAGACCAGTCTGGACAATATAGTGAGACCCTATCTCTTTTAAAAAAAAAAAAAAAAGCCAGGTATGGTTGTGCATACCTTTCATGTTAGCTACTTGGGAGTCTTAAAGAAAGGAGGATCACTTGAGCGCAGGAGGTGAGCTATGATTATGCCATTACATTCCAGCCTAGGTAATAGCAAGACCCTATCTCAGTAAAACAAAAATAAACTTAAAAACCCCCATCAGGAAAATATAGTTCTTAAAGTATATGGGACAACCTTTGAGAGGATGAAATGTTACCCCCTGCCTATATTACCCTTAAGGAGTGTGTCCGTGATTATAACTTCCCTCCCTTCATACTTGAGAGGGTACAAATTTAGAAATTTACTTAGGAAGCTAAAGTGTCATGTTTAATTGTAAATGGAAAGTTTTAAATTGCCATATTTATTCAGATATTCAGAAAGTGAGTATCTGGAACTACTGGACACAGATGAACAAGACAAACCTATATGACTCCCAGAGTAAACTTTGAAGTTAGTAAGTTGTAGGTATGTACACTTACTTCCTCTGTTGAGATACTACATTGGGTCTCACTATGAAAGCTCCTGTTGTACCATTGTGAATGGAGACTAGAGGTAATTTCTGGCAGTTAATATTTCACTATCCCAGTGGAAGACAGTGGTGTCTCCCATTTACTTCCAATCTGAAGGGTTTTTCCCCTTAAGGAAAAACCTAGGATTTCCAAACTCATATAACTGTTATGGAAAATTGTTTTCTAGTATACCCGTGCTTTTAACCTTTCCATCTGAAATAGAAGAAAAGCTTAAGTTCTGTGTGTTATTTGCCATTATCTTTTTCTGTCAGACATCTATGTTGCATGAATTTTAGAAGGTAGTTTGTTTTTAAGACTCCCTGAATAGATTGTCAGTGACTAGAAATGTTCATCTTCTGTGTGACTGTAACTAATTCAAGTATTTGAAATAATTTAAATCCTGGAACTGAATTGACTGAGATAAAAAATTTGAAATTGGCATTTTCACAAATTGGCAAACCAAAATCTTAGGAGATTAGACTCACTACTTAAAGTCCTATGAAATAAATATTTATATATTTATCAGTACCCCTAATTCATGAAGTATCTTGAAATGGGCAATACATTAATATAAAAGCTGTTAAAACTCCTTGCAGAAAGATGCAGAGGGCTTGGCGCCTGTGGCTCAATCGGCTAAGGCGCCAGCCACGTACACCTAAGGTGGCGGGTTCGAATCCCCAGCCCGGGCCCGCCAAACAGCAATGATGGCTGCCACCAAAAAATAGCCAGGCGTTGTGGCGAGCGCCTGTGGTCCCAGCTACTTGGGAGGTGGAGGCAGGAGACTCGCTTAAGCCCAGGAGTTGGAGGTTGCTATGATCTGTGATGCCATGGCACTCTACCCAGGGGGACAGCTTGAGGCTCCATTGCAAAAAAAAAAAGAAAAGAAAGATGCAGAGTACATAGTGGTGTTACTTACAATGATTTAACTACTAGACAAGTGATCAAGGGTGGGCACAGAGGCTCATGCCTGTAATTCTACTAGTCCAGGAAGCTGAGGCAGAAGGATCACTTGAGTGTAGGAATTCGAGACCAGCCTGCACCAAAGTGAGACCCCCCATCTCTACTAAAAATAGAAAAATTAGCCAGGTGTTATATTGGGTGCCTGTAGTCCCAGCTACTGGGAGCCTAGTAGGCATGAGGATTACTGCTGGGCTGACACCTCTGTAACACTCTAGCCCTGGGCAACAAAGTGAGACTCTTACCTCAAAAAAAAGAAAGAAAGAAAGAAAGCAACGTGAGATTAAGTGTTAGACTACTTAATGTGTTTTATTCTTCCAGTCAGTGCACTTTTGGAGGAATGGAGGCAATGTTGATAGTTCTTCCCATTTAAAATCAGAAATGAAGAAATAAGAGCTTCCTTGGGAATTGATTGTTTCTCAGGGTCAACTTCTTATTTTTTCATTCTTCTGATTAACCAGGAGAAGGAAAGCAAGCTGACTACTCTTTGTAATGCTGGTTTTCTACACTTCATTTCCAAACTAAGGCCAAGTCTGAAAAGTCTCCTTGAGAAGTGTTTATTGAAATTTTGATTTATTTTTGATTAAATTTATTTTCAATTCATTGAAAATTTGATTTTTGAAAGCAAGTCTCTTGGAATAACTCTCTTTGCCTATTTCCCAGAAATGAAGTTCAGAGTTCAGTGTGCATTCTTCTCCCTCAACTCTTAAGATTATGTTAGATCTTCTTTAAGTGTATTTCTTTTGCCCTGGAATGAGTGAATACCTCTTAGTCTTTAGAATTTGGTATGGTCTAGATAGTTACATGCAGTATTTCTCCATTTCACTGCGTATTTTGGGGAGGACACTAAGTATTGTGAACTTCTAAGAGGTTAGAAACATCTCAGAGCCTGCTCCAGTCTCAGTTTCCTTTCCAGGGAAGTCTGTAAAAAGTCACACCACCTAACCCCAAGCTAGAAGTAACCACTTTTTTTTGGCTTTCACTCTGCCTTTGTTATCCTCTGGTAATTTTTCATTCTAATGTTGTCTGTAGGAATTATGTGTTGTGTTTACTTACTAAGAAGTGGGTAAGAGCATTGTCTCATCATGTGTAGTCAATACAGATGCTTTCAACAAATGTTTTAAGTTGGGAAATGGGAACATTTTCCCTTAGCTTACCAGCTGGTTAGAGATTTAGTGAGAAACTTGTGTGAGAGCTTTACAGTAAGTTTTCATTATTCTCAAGTTATTATGCATAAAAATCACCCTGAAGTGCTTGGTAAAAATACATATTCCTAGTCCTAGAAGTTGATTATATAGTGGAGGGTACTGAAAATTCTGCATTTTTAGTATATTTTTAGTGATCTGAAATGATTCTGATTAATGTGGGTGGCCAGTAAACCTCCTTTGGAGGGACTGATCTATCTTTCTAGACTTTACTATCTTATTTTGCTGCAGTGTATTTTTGCTTTATTTGATTAAGGTATTCCATGGTCAAACCAATAAAGCTTACAGGATATTTTGCAAGGAGCAGAAAAGTATTTTTCAATATATGTTTGTGGAAACTTGACAGTTCACTCTAATTTGAAAAGACAGCTCCTGGCCAGGCATGGTGACTCACATCTATAGTCCCAGCATTCTATTTGGGTGAGGTGGCTCATGTCTGTAATCCTATCACTCTGAAAGGCCGAGGCAGGAGGATCCCTTGAGCTCAGGAGTTCAAGACCAGCCTCAGCAAGAGCGAGAGCCCATCTCTACTAAAAATATAAAAACTACCTGAATGTCATGGTGGGCACCTGTATTCCCAGCTACTCAGGAGGCTGAGGCAGGAGGATCACTTGAGCCCAAGAGTTTGAGGTTGCTGTGAGCTAAGATGATGTTCCAGCACTCTACCCAGGGAACAAAGTGAGACTCTGTCTCAAAGAAAAGAAGAAGAAAAGCTAGCTTCTACCTTTCAGTGAGCATTTACCTAAATAGTAGAGATAGTTAACTGCCTTTGCAGCTGTTTCATCAGCATCCTAGTACTTTCTCCTACTTCATGTTTAACAAGCCATTTAATTTTGGTGTCATCTTTTTGGATTGGCTGACCTTAAGCAGATCACAAAGCAAGAGGTTCTTTTCATACTGGCATTCCTAGGATGGTTAAATGCATTTCTTTTAGAAGGTAAGTGGGCATAGTTTAAAGGAATACTAAAGATCTAGTCTATGAAGGTTACCACCTTTAACTTAAATTAGTTGGTCTTCAGCACCTACTGGCACTGATTGAAATGGGAAGATTTTATTTATTTATTTATTTTTTTTAGGGGAGAAAAGTACAAGTTTATTACTTACCTTGGGGGTTCACCAAAAACAGATTGGTTAGAATTAAAGTTAGCCAGAGGGGCTTATTTATCTTCTGAGTAAAGGAAAGAAGGTAGTTTTAGTGTTAAACAATATTTATGCGCTTTTTGCCCCTAGATGCCTTGTAATCTTTTAGAGATGGGGTATCTTTGTTGTCCAGGCTGGAGTCCCGTGCTATTCATAGCTGTCTTCAGCCTGAACTCAAGGTATCCTCCCACCTCAGCTTCCTGAGTAGCTAGGGCTTCAGGTACACCCCTGTATCTCATGTAATCTTTAAAACGGATCATTTTCTGAAAAAACAGCAGATTCACTACAAGCAATCAGAAGAGATACCTGAGCTATCATAAAGTCCCCTCTGTGTTATCACTATAAAGAAATTAACTTTAATTCTAGAAGAAGCCCAGTTAGATGTTTATACTAATCTTTGTTAATGTTATGGGTTTGTTTGCACATACCCATTCTGGTGATGGATGTCTTTAGTAAGAACAGTAGCTCTTTTTTCCTTGGTATAAGGAGGACAGCTTTCCTTCAAGTTCCATGTCTTTCTTTCTTTAAGCCGAAAAAGCCTAACGGTACAACTCTTTCCATCTGTTGAGTCTCAGTTGCATTTAGCTGAAAATTATCCTTGTGCCAGTGTGGCATAATTTGGGGGTGGCATACTCTGATCCCTTTTTGAATAAGAAACAATGAGCAGCAGAAACAGTGAACCTTAACTAATAGCCAACAATTTTACTAATGTCATGTAAGTTTTCTAGTTTATAATATACTCAGGAAATTGCAGCATCAAGCAGTGAGAAATGGGAAGATCTTAATTGAGTAGTACAGTTAACCCTTGAACAGTTTAGGGGTTAGGGTTGCTGCCCTACTGCATAGACAAAAATTTGAGTATAATGTTGGATTCTCAAAAAACTTTACGAATAACCTACTGTTAACTGGAAGCCTTATTGATAACATAACCAGTCGGTAAACACGTATTTTATATGTTGTGTGTACAATAAAGTAAGCTAGAGAAAAGAAAAACATAAAACAGTGTTTACTGTTCATTAAGTAGAAGTAGATCATCATAAATATTTTTATCCCCCTTTATGTTGAATAGGCTAAGGAGGAAGAGGAGGGATTGGTCTTAGTAATGGCAGAAGAGGAAGAAAATCCATGTAAAAGTGGGCCCCAATCAGTTGAAACCCACCAGTAGTTTTTAAAGTGTGATTTCCTAATCAGCAGCACTGGCATTGTTTGTGAACTTGTTGAAAATGCAGATTCTTAGACCTCGCCTAGACCTACAGATCCTCAAACTCAAGAACGGGGGCTCAACCATCTGGGTTTTAATGAATAAACCGGGTGATCCAGTGTACACTAAAGTTCCAGAACCAACAAAATAGAGTGGGATTGAAGTTCAGCTTCTTCTCTTGAGCCTCACATTTTTAGGAGCTATGAAAGATAGTTGACAAAATTCACATGCTCAAAAGAGAAAGATAGATTTTGGAGTTAGATAAACTTGAGTTCTGGGTGGCACCTGTGGCTCAGTGAGTAGAGTGTCGGCCCCATATACTGAGGGGGGCGGGTTCAAACCCAGCTCCAGCCAAACTGCAACAACAAGAACAACAAAAAATAGCCGGGTGTTGTGGCAGGCGCCTGTAGTCCCAGCTACTTAGGAGGCTGAAACAAAAGAATCGCCTAAGCCCAGGAGTTGGAGGTTGCTGTGACACAGTACTCTACCAAGGGATGATAAAGTAAGACTCTGTCTTTAAAAACAAACAAACAAACAAACAAAAAAACTTCATCTGTTACTAGCTTGGTGGCTTTAAACAAGTCACAATTCTGATCCTAGTTTTGTCATCTGTAAACGTAGGGATAATAGCCAGCTCAGAGTCATATAAAATTTAAAAAGCACCTAATAATACTTGGTTCCACTATAACCCCAAAGTCAAATAGTTGAGAGGAAGGTGGTAAGTTGATTGATCAAAATAAGCTTCCGGGCAGATTTTATAGTCCTGAAATTAGTATGAAGCCTAAAACTAGTTTTATAGTAATTCATCCTCTTAAATAGTGTTCCTTTTTATTTCTCAAGGAATCATGGCTGGAATTCATTACTTGTGCAATACTTGTGTTTCCTTATAGTTATGATGTTAGAGTAGTTCGTTATGGGGGCAGGGCCCTCTGGAGCATGAAAATCTTTTAGGAGCCAGTTATATGGTTAACACTAGAAAGGCTTCTTGCATTCCTAAAGAATGTGGATTAGCTCAATAGAAAGTGTGGGCTTATTCTTTCTACAGCTAGTCACCCAGAGAACGGCCCATGGCATTTTAAGCATAGTCAACAGGGATACTATCTAAGACAAAGAAGGCCTTAATTGAATAGAGATGGGATAAATGAAACAATGCATCAACACACTTGACATCTTTCTTTATGAGCAGACAGGTATGGACTTAGGGGTGTTTTGAAACCCTTGATCATATGGGAAAAAAAGGCTGCCCTGTGAATTCCTATGTAGTCTAGATAGGCGATTGGTAGCCACTTTCTCTCCTTCCCATGCATTAAGGGCTCACTTAATAGAAGCAAAGGAGGACGAGCCTGCAGGAATGGGCCTGCCCTAATTGAGCTGTCCTGAGAAGGTACATTTTCAAGTTAGACAAGTCCTTTTTCCCTTTTAAGTTCTGCCTCCTGGGAAAAGAAATGCATTTGCAGGGCAGGGATGTCCTTGAGAAAACGTGACTCACGGCAGGGGAGTATGAAATGCAAGGGCCCATCTTAAGGGTCTTGTATTGGTGAGTGACTTTGGAGATAAGAGTAAAAAATCCCAATGTTAAGTCTTGTATTTAGAGAATAAAGATGAGTTAGTAGAAATGGGATTTGTTTGCCATATTCCTGAAGCATAAAATAATTACTCTGTCTAGGTTCGTCTTAACACCTCAGGGGACTGATAACTTCAGTTGAAATGTTCTCTGAGCAGGCACTTGTTGAAGGTCTTACTCACCAGGGGCAGCCTGATTTGGACATGGCCAGCTCTGTCAGGCAAACTCCTAGCTGACCTAAAGGAACTACATAGCACAGTGCAGTGCCATGTAGGGAAAAGGCCCTTGACTAGGCTCTAGCAGGTGGAGTAGAAGGTGTTGTCTCGAATCCGAGTTTCTAAACCAGTGCTGTGCAATATAACTTTTTGTCATTGTGGATATATTCTGTTTCTGCGTGTCCAATATGATGCTGTTAGTCTTATGAGACTTTTGAGCCCTTGAAATATGGCTAGTGTGACCAAAGAATTATTTTATTTTGTTTTACTTGAATTTAAAATAGCCACATGTAGCTAGTGGCAACCGTACTGGATCTTGAAGCTCTAGATAGATAAAATTTAGTTAAGACTTTAAGAGATTGAGGTTTAATGTGGGGAGGAGGGAGGGAGGGAGGAGGATTGGAGGGACCATTTTTGAGGTTTATCTTACAGGGGTACAAGTGAAACTCTCTAAGAGTAGAATCAGAATGTTTTAAAACAATAACTGAGAAAATGAAAAAAAAAGATTATTTGTACTGAATATTAATTACAAATAACTGTTATTTGTTTTTACGAATTCAATTCAGTTCCCTTTTGCTGAAGATACCAAAGTTACTATGCATAACTGTATTTAATAAACTTCACTTGTAAAAAGGTTTGCCTTTTAGCAGACATCCTGTCTTCAACTGTGCTCTTGAAAAACAGTGAATAAGAAAAAATTTAGTTAATAATAGGAATGGTTAATAAAAAAATCCTAAACTTATAAGTACTTTGAGTGCAGTATAATAGATGTACACATCCCATTTTATCTACCAAATAGTTTTCTCTTTTGGATTAGCAACCAGTAAGTTTAAGCAAAAATATGCCCAAGAAAGATAAGCATACATTAAAATATGCTAGAATGATTATAGATATTTTGATAAGACACACACACACACAGATAAATTTCTGAGGCAGGATCACTCTGCTGCCCAGGCTGGAGTGCAATGGCCTAGACCACAGCTCACTGAAACCTCAAACAATTTTTCCATTATCAACTTGCTGAATAGCTGGACTACAGGGTAAATTAAAAAGATTTTTTTTTTCATTAAAAATGAGGTTCCACTATAGTGCTCAAGCTGGTCTCAAATTCCTAGCCTCAAGCAATCTTCCTATGTTGGCCTCCCAAAGTGCTGGGATTACAGGTACAAGCCACCATGCCCAGTAGAGATTTAAAGTTAGCTTTAATACAGAGAATAGATTTAACATACAATCATGGACTTGGACCTCTGAGGTAGTCAGTCTTCCATGGCTGGGTAACAAGACATAGTTGTTCTTGGATTGATCATAAGTCCTTATAGTGACTCATCTAATAGATAGGCACTGCAACATTGTACAGAGATGCAGGAATGCATTTGTGATCTCATATAACCCTCACAATAGCTAACAACCTTAAGGTGTATTTCTGTCTTCAATATATGGAGCTTAGGGAGAGTCAGTGAAATGCATACAAGTCATAGAGATGGTGAAAGGAAGAGATGGAATTCTGGTGTATTTCTATCCCCAATATACGGAGCTTAGGGAGATTCAGTGAAATGCACACAAGTTATAGAGATGGTGAAAGGCAGAGATTGATCAGGTTCCAAAAGTCATTTCTTTCACTAAAGTAATTCAGGGGGCCCCTTATTGGGAGCCCCTGTTAATATCTAAGTTTGCGTCAGTTCTAATATTACATAATTTCTGAAGAAAGAAGTTCTTCCCTCAACTCTTTCTGCTTGAATTATCTGTTCCATCTAGAGAAGACACATCTGTCTTCTTAGTGTCTCTCCAATCTCTGATGTACATGTGTAGACACAAGCTTTACACATGGTAACTCTAACTCATGATAACCTTTCATTTGAGTAGTATATAACACTGTTTCCATTTGTTTTATTACCTGAATTCTTGCTGTAAAGAGTAGAATGATTTTTTTTTTTTTTTTAGACAGGAGCCTCCAGCTGTCCCCCTGGGTAGAGTGCTGTGGCATCACAGCTCACCACAGGTGCCTGCCACAGTGCCCAGCTATTTTTTGGTTGTGGCCGTCATTGTTGTTTGGTGGGCCCAGGCTGGATTCGAACCCGCCACTTTACGTGTATGTGGCTGGTGCCTTAGCCACTTAAGCCACAGGCGCCGAGCCTAGAATATTTTTTAAAAATATATCAGGACAAATACATGTTGGGATATGCTTATAAAATGGGTGTTATGTGATTATATTTGATCATAACATCTATTTGGACATTCCTTTCCATAAGTTTAGTTTTTAGTCTCTACTTATTGGCTTATATACTTATTGGAAAAGTAAAGATCTATTTTAGTTCTATATGATGTTGCGTTCTCTCTTGCCATGAATTTATTTTAATAATTACTTTATAATGTGACCCCTAAGTTTAACTCTGTAATAGGCAAGGCACATTATCAGTCAGATGGACATTTGACACACTGCATTAAGATACCATTTAATAATGGAAAGCATAGTTAATAACTAACTCTTGTACAGTGCTATGCTTAGTGATTTGTCCAAGTTTAAAGTGCTGGTCAGTGGCAGAATCAACACCTGGAATGACAGATACTCTGAGAGAGCATGAATATAAAAAGCTTCCTATAAGTAGAATGATGTATTATCATCTATCAGCAGGACAATAAAAGACCACAAAACAGCATTAAAGAGCAGTAATTAGGTGGAACAAATCCTTGGTTATACAAATACCAAGGACACCATGTTTATGAGAATGCTGAGTCTGAGCCGGGACAGAGCAACAAAAGGAAATTGAAAGGGAATTTAGGTCAAAGAGATATTAGAACACAGTGAAATGATCATAGCTGAGAAATGGAGCCAGTGGAGAATCATTTATAAAACAAGGTTCTTCTCAGTGAATGTTCTGCCAATAAGGACCCCTGGGTGGAGATGGAAGGTTTTGGGGAAGCAAAAACCTTAGGGATTACCCTTGGCTCCCTCCCTGTGAGGTCACCTTGGGTGGCAGTGACTTTGTCAAAGGTAATGTTCCTCTCAAGGGCTGCTGCTTTCCAAGACTCCCTCCTCCAGGCCCATTTATACCCATACCCAGATGAACACACTGCCCTGTGGTTCTCCTAACTCTGTCCATGTCCTTGTTATCAGTACTTTGTAAATAAACTCTCTTCACATTATCCCAGTGCAAATGCTGCCGGAACCCTCACTGATACATTCTGGAAGATTCCTCCCAGTTGTTGCTGTGATTATTTTGTGAATAACTTAACTTGATTTGCTTGTTCTTCCTTCCCCATCATAATTCTTGGCTTCTTCCCATGAAGTTCAGGTGGTATGCAAATTATTAAGAGAGGAAAGGGCTTTGAGTTTGCTCCATTTTCTTAAAAGAATGACTAATCATCCACAATCACAAGTAAGAGAGAAGCCAAAAGTAAGTAAAATAAGGGAACAGCTTTATTTTGCTACAAGGCAGTCCATTCCACATCCATCACAGGAGTTCAGTGCTGGCTTTCTTGCACCAAATGCTCTTAAGGCAGAAATTGTCTACAAAACCTTCACTCTGTCCACCAGATACAGTTTGCTAACCATAAACTTGAAGACCACAGGGATGCTGAGCAAACTCAGATCCCTGACTTAAAAAAAAAAACAAAAACAGGCGGAGTTAGAAACAAAACATAGGACATCAACAACATAGATCTCCCAAAAAAAAGAAGTGCAATGCATGCTTTTATAAAACAACAATAATAAAAAAATAATAAAAGACAACAACAAATGCAAAATCTCCCAAACACGTTTTTCCAATGTATTACAAAAGGAAAAAAAGTATATATATTTATGTAAAAAAAATTTTAAAGTCTGAAATACTAGTGCATAGTCAATTTCCTAAAACTGAGTTTCTTTTCTTTCCACCCAAGCTCTACTGCTCCTCTGATACTAGCAGCATGTCTACAGGCTAACACCATAGCAGCAAAACACATTTTTTTCATTTGGCATTTACAAAATTAAATTACTGAATAAAAATATAACTTTTTTATAAAACTATTTCATACAGTAATATTTTTTGAAGCAAGCTAACAAAAAAACTCATAAAATGGTTTGGTACAAGAGATGTACCTCTGATGGTATTAACCAGAAATGAGCATTTACCATCCTAATTGATATTTTTCCCATGGCATGAAGTCAACATTTATAGTAATGCTTTTGCTGATTTTGTGAAATCTATGCATACATTTAGTGATTGAGAAAAGTGAAATACTGGAAGTACCTTTTTGTGTGTAAAATTTCAAAAGAACTCATCACAAGAAGAAAAAATACTGATCTGTTAGAGCTTCTATAATACAGATAAATCATTTTATGTTTTTTTTTTAAAAATCTGCATTAAGATATTAACAACTGGCTACAATTCATTACCTAATAATTTAGGTAAGACTGTTATTTATTTATTTTTTAAAAATACTTTTAGTTGGGTGAAATCTTCTTGGATTTCACCCAACTAAATGCACTTGGTGCTGCTGCTCTTAACTGTTGTACCACAACAAAAATAGGTTCTTCTCCCATTCATGAAAAGTCTCATGTTGAGGAATGATATATCCCCAGTGAACTTGAAGTGTTCTGACAACCATAATGCTTTTCTGGAAACGTCTCACATGACCAGTGTCCGGGCTGAGAACGCATTCACGTATTTATGAGCCTGACCGGAAGCCGTCATCTGCTCTTCCATCTTTCCACAGGATGTGGGTTCCCAGGCACCGCTGCAAGGCTGATGGGGAAAGAGAGGGAAACCACAAGGTCAGACTGGGGAGACCATCCTGTAGTCCCAAAAGGGATCCCCACTCCCAATGGGACCAGCGTATGAAACGTTGAGCAATAGATGGTAAGTGGTTGACACCAGGAAGCCTTCATCAGATTCCCTGACACCTAGAAATCCAGCATTCTTAAGAGATATCAATTATCAGAAGGCGTTTGTCATTAATACAAAAAACCCGCTCCAGTCAGTTTCATAAGATGCAATCTCATCTTCATTCTCTAATGCTTTATCTATCAGGTCATTTTATGAAGCAGGAGATAGAAACCAGCATAATTCTCCAGACACCTGAGGTGTGTGGTGGGCATCTTCTCACCAAGCAAACTGGTGAGTCCTTGAGCAAAGAAGCTCATGTAGGTGCTGGAACTGATCAACTTCCTCTAAGAGTCATATGTATTTTTTTTTTTATCAATTAATATCTGTTTATCAGTATGGCTTCATTTTTTAAAGATACACTGGAGGATACAAGACAAAAACTAATATCTAAGGACGGCATCTCAATGCCAAGGACAGTGTTTGGCACATCACACACACATACATATTTAGATAGTTTGGAAAATGAAGCCTCAGAGTAGAGGTAACTTGCCCAAGGCCACTCCGCAGGTAAGTGATGTAGTGGCTTTGAAACTTGCTCTGTCTCTGGGTATGCTTCTGTATTGCCTCAAGCAAAAACATATACTATTTATGCCTGGCTTGGTTTCCAAAAGGATTTAAGGTGGTTACAAAAGGAATATAAGACAATAGGGTTTTAAAAGTGTAGAAAGCAGGGTCACAGGGAAACAAATATGGGCACAATAGCAGGCCCTTTGTATGTTAGAGTTCTACATCTGGGGATTCACCCAAGGCTGGATCAAAAATATTTAGGAACATGGCTCAGCGCCTGTAGCTCAGCGGCTAAGGCGCCAGCCACGTACACTGGAGCTAGAGGGTTTGAACCTAGCCCAGGGCCTGCCAAACAACAATGACAACTACAACAACAAAATAGCCGGGCATTGTGGTGGGCTACTTGGGGGGCTGAGGCAAGAGAATCAGTTAAGCCCAAGAATTTGAGGTTGCTATGAGCTGTGACGCCACAGCACTCTACTGAGGGTGACAGTGAGACTCTGTCTCAAAAAAAAAAAAAAATTGGGAACAAAATTGCTGTTTACTGAACATGTACAAACTTTTTTCGTGTCATTATTCCCTAAGTAATATAGTATAACAAATATGTCTATAGTATTTACATTGTAGATATTATAAGTAATCTAGAGATGATTTAAAGCATACAGGAGGATGTGGAGGTTATATGCAAATATTATGCTATTTTATATCAGGGACTTGTGCATCCATAGATTTGGGTGTCCTCAGAGATCCTGAAACCAAACCCCCACAAATACCAAGGGACGAATGTACTATGAAGATGCATGAAATTTGCACCCCAAACACTTGCTCTAAAGCACAGGGCCTCGGCTAGATGTGAGCCCCCCATGTGACTGAGCTCTCTAGTAATTGATGCAGAAAGGGAAACAGAAACTTCGGCACATAGATTTGGCACCCGTATGTGCTAAACAAAAGCAGTGGTTTAGAAAAAGTACTGCCCCTATCTATGAGAGATTATTTTCCACAGGACAAAAGAATAAGAAAGGCCTTTGCTCTTCAGAGCCTAAAGTGTCACAAGCAAAACAGATGGAATAGTAATAGACAGTGTGTGCAAGCTCACAGTGGCACTTAGAGGAAGAAGATTTGGGGCACGGAGGAATTGCCAGGCAGTGTTGCAGGGAAAGAGCAAGAATAGGCAGGATTGAGAGAGAGATGTTAGCAGGAGTGTGATGGGGGAAGTGGGAGAGAGAGGAAAGAGTCGAGTTGGGAGGCTGCAATTTGTACTTGGCTGATGCGAGGGACTGGGATGGGGGAGCCCTCCAGGGAGGAAAGGAGAGTTAAATGACAACATTCGACAAGCCTTACTATGTACCACCCTGCTTCTAAGTGCCATCCGTGTCTCATCTCATTTAATTCTCATGTAAAACACCTGTGCCACGGGTCAGATTTACTGCATCTGTATTACAGAGCAGTTCAACTGAAAGAGAGAATTTAGGCAACATACTCAAAGTCACCCAGCTAAGAAATGATGGAGCAAGAACGTGAATCCAGGCCCTGTGGAACAAGGGCCCAACCCCCTCATCAGTTCACGATGCTACTTCCATTAGCATTCTCATGAGGAACCAGGCAAGTAACTCTGTGGGAACTTGTGTGGCCAGGATATCAGTGCCTTGGAATCCAGGAAAAAGTGTTGTGATAGGCCCTGAGAGTCACCAGACTTTTTAGCAAAGCGGTGTGACAATTCCTCTTTGGTAAAGTGGTGGGGGTTTCCTCACGTTAGGGGCTAAATCAAAGTTTCAGTGACATAAGGTTTGCAGCGCCATGTTCTACCTTTAAACTTTCCTAGATACAAACTGGGTTTCTTAACTTGTGCCATCTCCCCACGGATGTAAATAGCACTGCCTAAGTGTACAAATGTTTACTTTGAAAGCTCAGAGGTTCAATAAAACTTGAAATACTACATAGCAAGATGGATTATCCTAATATTTTCCAGGACCTGAGTCTCACAAAAATGACAAGATAAAGATGACAGATATTTCGAGTTGACTTCTGACACACTTAATGTTATCCTAAACAATTTCACCACATTAATTATAGCATTTGAGATTGTTCTCAATGAATGATGTTTCTCTAGTGTATTTCACTGGTGTGTATCTGCCATATGTAGTACAAATTCCATATTTTAGTTTAATTGACTGCTTACATGTTGATGCTAAAAATTTCCAGTGTAGAGCACCAGATTGATACAAGAAATATGGTGGATATCTACCACAAAGTAGGGTGCAGTGCTTAGGAGCATAGATCTTAAAGAACAAGTGACAAATGAGGAAGCAGAATAGTTTTGTTTGGTTTTTTAAATGGTCTCACCTATTGCCCTGGCTAGAGTACAGCGGCATTACCATAGCTAATTGCAACCTCAAACAACTGGAGTCCAACAATCCTGCCTCAGCTTTCCAACTAACTGGGGCTTCAGGCACCCAACACAGACATAACACCTGGCTAATTTCTCTATTTTTAGTAGAGATGTGGTCTGGTTTTTGCTCAGGCTAGTCTGGAACCTAACCTCAAGTGATCCTTCTGCCTTGGCCTCCCAAAGTGCTAGGATTACAGGCATGAGCCACCGTGCCCAGCCAGAATGGAATATCTTAATATGCTAATATCTTGTACGTAAACTTAACATTTATATAAAGACATACACAGAAAATATTTGAAACAAATGGAGTACAAAAGGGAGTGAAAATGAGAATGGAGACAGAAGCAAGGACCAAAAAGGAAGGATTATTTCTGTTTTTCTCTGGCTAAGAATTTTTCTGTCAAGTACAGTGGCTCACTGTACTCCAGCCCAGGCAATAGAGGGAGACCCTGTCTCAAACTAATAATAATAATAATGATGATAATAATAATAAATTTTCTATTTAGCTGGGCTTCAATTAACATAGGATTAATTTTCTAAATGTGCAAATTAAGTATATTGAAACACTATGTTAAAGAATTGTATGCTTGCTTTTACTATAGGTCAAGTTCTAATTCTTTGTAATATACATAGTAATTAGGCTGACTCAGAATTCCCAAAATTCGTTCAGGAGAATCTAATACTAAATATTATCAACTTAATATAGTTTCAGCTCACAATTTGGCTGTGTTCTTGTAAGATCCCCTACATGACTCTTCATGTTATTTGTATCTGCCTCTTCCTCAGGATCAGATAATAAAACGAGAATTCACATAAAGAAGTTACCACATATTTCCCATTAGTATTTTTTTTTTCTGAGACAGGAGCCTCAGGCTGTCCCCCTGGGTAGAGTGCTGTGGCATCTCAGCTCACTGCAACCTCCAACTCCTGGGCTCAAGCGAGTCTCCTGCCTCAGCCTCCGAAGCAGCTGGGACCACAGGCGCCCACCACAACACCTGGCTATCTTTTGGTTGCGGCTGTCATTGTTGTTTGATGGGCCCGGGCTGGATTCAAACTCGCCACCTTGGGTGTACATGGCTGGCGCCTTAGCCACTTGAGCCACAGGCGCCGAGCCTCCATTAGTATTTTGAAAGACCTTTTCATACAGCATAATCAGATTCTTCCAAGTCAAAAGAAAATCTACCAAGGAACAAATCAAAATGACTGAAACATTCAACTTCCAGAAAGTAGCATTTTGGAGGCGTGTATGCCCTGAAACTCAGAGCCTCGGGTGGGTGAAATGCCTTGAAACACCTGGTTCTCCCAGGATAGACAAACACCAGGATGCCGCAGCCACTGTGTGTAGGAGGAAAAAGGCCAGCAAGGGTGAGCCGGGCAGCTCCTGCACCAGGAGAGCACAAAGCAAGCACACTTCACATCAATGAAACTAACCACTCAGAACAGACGCTCATGGCATGACTGTAAAGGGAGACCACAAGGTTGAGTGCTCCAATTAAAAAAAAAAAAAATCCTTCCTTCCCCTATTACCCAAATCCCTGGGGTCCTATGCCAACTTTTTACACAGCTAGGATAGTTCTGACAGAAGGTTAAATGCTTGAAGAACACTTTTTAAATACTGTCATATTTATCTTGTTTCCCTGTCCGTAAACTTGAGTTTCCTTTATGCTAAAGAATGGATGAGAATTCTTGAGTTCTGCATAAGAATTCTTGTTAAATTACTAATCTGTTGTGCTCCTGCAGATATGTCCTCCATCCTAACTCACGTGAACATTAGTAATCCTGCCACACATCCCCCTCCCTTGGCCAGCCAGGCATCGTGGAGGCATCTTGCTTATCCCATAATGTGCCTTTAATTGCCCCTGGGCAGAAGTGAACTACAAACAGTCTGTTAAAGCTTTACCTGGGATATCCTGTTAAAAGCACTTTAAGTAAATAAATATTCAAAACTTTTGTAGAAAATGAGAAAAGAAACAAGACCACGTCCACAGGTGGTTTTCTATCAGAATTAGATTATCTTCACATTTTCATTTAGAATATGAATAGCTTTCTGGCATGCTGAACAATTACTACTATTATTCATATGAAATTCGTATAGCAACTTCACACAGTATCTGCTGACATCAAAAGCCTTGTCAATTTTGTTTTGCAATCTGCAGACTTAATAAGAAACTTGTATAAATCATAAAAAGATTTGTGAAGCTTGCCAAGCGAGTCATGAAATGGTCTGATGCCTTTTTTATGTTTTGTTTTAAAATAATAGGTATAAATGGCATCTAGAAGAATATGAAATAAAAATTCTCTAATTATTGTTTAACCCATCTGAAAAAAATAATCTGGATTAAAAAGTCAGAATTCCTCCCAAAGGGATATCTTTTTAAAATGGATCAGTTAGAATAGATGAAGTAGAAATCTTTAGTTGTCTCTCAAAGGTCAGGGATGAACGGGAGCTGAATTGTTGCTACAATAAGGATACTCAATTGTTTCCATAAGTAAATGCTTCCTTTGGTCAGCACAAATCAATCAAATGCCTCCAATTTAAAAATAAATAAATAAATACCTCTAACTTCAGAGTTGCTAATTTCTCATAGAACAGATTCTTCAAAGTTAGGGGAATTTAATGTCCAGATGGTGAATGGAAGTTGTCTCATCCGCCCACGCCTCCACTTACCAAGTCCAAATTCACCATCGCTAATGTGGATGGACCTTTCTCAAATTTGAAGTTTGTCCCAGAGGTCTCTACAGGTCTCTTTGTCTTACGTGTTTATAGACTTTCCAACAGTTTATATTACATAGTCTAGGATGTCACAGTTTTTTGGAAGAATATCATTTTCCTTAGTCACACAGGAGTTCCAAATTATTAAGAACAAGATCAATGCCAAATTGCTCTAAAGCAGTTCTAACTTTGTTGGCTCACCCAAGGAAGATTCTATCTCAGAATGTTTATCCTCTCCAAGTGTCACCAAATAAAACAAATAAAAAAATCCAAGGCTTGTCACATCTGGGGCAGGATGCCCTGACTCTGAGCTCAATATATCTTCCCCTTTACTTAGACTGTCTCCGTTCAACTCAAAAGCTGTACACACACACACACACACACAAAACCTTGCTTCATTTATAACGTCTAGTGAAATCAGGTCACTGAAATACTACTGACAGTTACGTGAATTTTTCCAGGGTAGGTGGAAAAAAGTGACCAAGAGGGAGAACCAAATGAGTGTTCAGACATCCAGAGGAGCAGGTCAGCACAGCACACGAGATGACAAGTGCTCAGAAAGATCTCTATCACATGCACACTGTTTCCACCTCTGTTTAAGTGTCAACAGAAGCAGCAGAAAAATAGAGAAAAATCAGTTGTTTCATCTTCATAACACTGAGAGGTTTGACTACCTTTATTTCCACAAATCAGTTGAATCAGCTCTTTCTTTTGGTGACCCACTGACACAGTTCTGCAGAGTGGAGCAGGGAATAGCATGCTAGAGAGGAAATGATATAGAACAGTGCAAGAGAGCCTGGTCCTGGGTGAGGGTTCCTGGCCTGTGTTTCCAAGGACCGAGACTGTGCCCAGGCTCTTCCTGATGATAATACCATCCGCACACACTGGTGAGCATCTGCCCTCTTGAAAGCAGTATTATTTCTACTTGATCTTCATGGTAACCTCATGGGAGACATGGAGGATATGCTATGGTCCCCAATTTATAGACAAGAGCAATTTAATTCTGTTTATTTCGTTTAGCTAATGAATTAAAGTCATGCAGTTTGAAAATGGTGGAGGTCAGACTGGAACCCAGGCTTGTTGTTCCCACGCCAGCTTACTCCACTTCTCATGCAAAAGGGGTCTGCCTTATTTTTTGAAAAACACAAAATTTCTATAAACAAATCACATCTAAAACACACTGAACCAAGAAGCTGAGGGAGAAAGTGAGTTTTAATACTAGCCATGATATTTTAAAACTCTTTGATGCTATACAAATGTGTGTAAGTAATAATGGCTTGAGAAATTGACTTATATTGAACTCAACGTTTTAAAAACTAAGGCCAGGACAAGCCGAGTCAGGAAATTAAAATTTAAGGCTGTCATCCTGTGGTTACAAAAAAGAGGAAAGTGAGTGAGTAGAAAGCATAGGAACACATCTTTAACACTTGGGTTTTAAATAGGAATAAAGGGAAATCATAATTTAAGAGAAAAACACAGGAGGCTTATAACTTAAGTCTAGTTTTGGATCTACCAATAAAAATGTCTATCTTAAGAAAAGTTGGTTAGCAGAATGTACTTTGTTCAAAACATAAAGCAAATTGAAAATCCCCTGAAGGAAACAGGTCTTTTCTCCACACTGAGGGGGTGCGGTGTGAGCACGTCTGCCCTGGTCTCTCTTCAGGTGAGTATTGGATGGCACAACCCAGGAGGCTTCCAGTGAATATGACTTTCTTGCCCCAAACTGTAAGCTTTCTGGGTGGACTATTTTCACTATTTCCTCATTTGTGATCATTTCATAAACTTATCAACGCCAACCTCGACCCCGGATAACATGGGTAATAGACTGAGTCCTGACAATAGTACAAGGTGAAAATCTCATATTCTGAGCCACATAAAAGACATAATGTTGAAAATGTCTCGGAATATTTTTATTTGAAGAATACCCTGTTTGCTCTTACAATTTAAAATTCATTCTACTTTATTTATTTATTTTTTGAGACAGAACCTCAAGCTATCCCCCTGGGTAGGGTGCTGTAGTATCACAGCTCACAGCAACCTCCAACTCCTGGGCTCAAGTGAGTCTCCTGCCTCAGCCTCCCAAGTAGCTGGGACCACAGGCGCCCGCCACAATACTCGGCTATTTTTTGGTTGTAGCCATCATTGTTGTTTGGTGGGCCTGGGCTGGATTCAAACCCGCCACCTTAGGTGTACGTGGCTGGCGCCTTAGCCACTTGAGCCACAGGCGCTGAGCCATTCATTCTACTTTAAAAAGAAAGGAAAGAAACCTAATAGTTATAAGAGTGTGCAGCTGCCACAAATTCCTTTCAGAAAAAGATCAAGAATAAATAATTTTAAAAATACAAGGTTCTATTTAAGCCTTATAGCTTATAGATGAGGAAATATATGGCGAGTTCTGAGTTATTAAAATTCATTGTGTCTCAATGACAACCTGCACAACAATGGGCATA
The DNA here is from genome assembly GCA_963574575.1 of Galagoides demidoff. NCBI lineage: Eukaryota > Metazoa > Chordata > Mammalia > Primates > Galagidae > Galagoides > Galagoides demidoff. The sequence goes on along the minus strand of CAUYQV010133031.1, from coordinate 8,334 downwards.
TTTAGCACCCAGATTTTGGTCTCTGCAAACCATTTCACCCTAAAAGGATTCAGAACACCATGGGCAAACGGTTGACTTCAAGAAGAGAGTTAGGAAAGGTGGCTGGTGGTGGTGCCCATAGCTCAGTGGGTAGGGCGCCAGCCACGTACATCTGGGCTGGCGGGTTTGAACCCAGCCTGCATCAGCTAAAACAACAATGACAACTGCAACAAAAAAAATAGCTGGGCATTGTGGCAGGTACTTGTAGTCCCAGCTACTTGGGAGCTGAGGCAAAAGAATAGCTTAAGCCCAAGAGTTTGAGGTTGCTGTGAGCTGTGATGCCACAGCACTTTACCCAGGGTGACAGCTTGATACTCCGTCTCAAAAAAAAAAAAAGGAAAGGTGGCTGTTAAATTGAAGCAACTTAGAGATGAAAAGAGATTTAAGAGACTCAGCAACCTAAGGCAATATGCGAAATTGTTTCAGTTTTGATAAAAAAAAATAATGAAAATATTCTTTTGTTTTTGTTTTTTTTTTTTTGCAGTTTCTGGCCAGGACTGGGTTTGAACCCACCACTTCAGAGCTGGCACCCTACTCCTTTGAGCCACAGGTGCCGCCCTAAAAAGATTCTTTTTTTAATTAATGGAAAAATTTAAGTACACTCTGAGATGTGCTTCCACTTAATGGGCACAATATAAGGGTACACCCTCTTGGGTGCTGGACACAATTACAAGAGGGACTCTGCCTGATAGACGTAAACACTGTAACCTCGTCTGTACCCTGACATTAACCTGAAATTTAAAAAAAGAAAAAAATAAATATACCTTGGGAGTGAGACTATTAAGGAATTGTTGTTAATAAAAATGTATGATAATGGGATTAGGTTATATATCAAAATTCCTATTTGTAGAGACATATCTGGAAGTATTTTTGTATATAAAAAAGTAACATTTTATATTATTTGGACTCTACCTTAAAATAATCTTATTTCATAAAAATAAGAGAAGTATGGCAAAATGTTAACAATGGCTAAATCTAGAATGCAGTATATTTTTTATACTTCTATGTGTATTTAAAATTTATCATAAGAAAATGTCAAAGTCTTGCATTTCTAATTTTAGACTATCAAATTTAATTTATACAGACTTATGTATAAGTATGTGCATTTTTTTTATTTGAAGCAAATAAATGGGCCTTAAAAACAATAATAATTGCTCTCTAAAACGTTATTACCATAATCAAGCCACAGATGATTAAAACTGAACCAACAAAACGCAGAACGACCCAGTTTTTGCAGTCTTCAATAAGTTGTTCTTGAACCTAAGTAAAGTATTTAGACCACGAGGTGGATAGACAATTGATTACCCTATACAAGTGGCAAATATTATACATTTAGAAGCACCTGAGAATCAGATTTTGTTACAATTAAAAGAACGATGACAAAAATGTCTAGATAGTTATCTACTTGATATTCAGTTTATTATAAGTACAAATTATATACCTTAAGTCAAATAGGTCATTTAATAAATGCACAATATAGTGAATAATGCCCAGTGTGAGAAATCTGCCTGATTAGGTAAAACTGGATTACCAGTGGAAATATACAGGGTGGCCATAAAGTTCGTGTGTAATTTAAAATTACACACGAATTTTATGGCCACCTTGTGTATAAAACAGCATGTTTTAAGCAAACAAAACTACCAAATTGCATAGAAACATATATACTGTTGAATCAGGATTATATGAAATGCTGGGGGGCCTAACACAGCCATACATGTCCTTTCCCCTCCTCCTCCTCCTCCTAAAACAATGATACAAAGGATCTGGCTAGCCCACTCCCTGAGAGTCTGTGCTCAAAGACCCTACCTTTCCAGACAAACTGTGGAATCTGCCCGGCCCCCATCGTCCCTATAAAAAGGCGCCTCTAATTGCCCCCCTGGGGGGCAGATGCCTTCTTTGCACTGCCCAGGTGGGCCCCCTTCCCTTTTCAATAAACCTGGCCTGAACATCTCTGCAGCCTTATCTCTAGGTGGCTCTATTTACACTTTTGTGATATACAAGCAATGTATGCTTAAATATTTAGAATCACTTGGTGCATTTTCCAATATTTATCAAAAAGTTTTAAATATTTTAGAAATCACATATTTCTATGGTATCAGAAACTAGATCTCCAGGACACAAAGGAAGGAGATTCTTGGTGTATAGTATGTATTCATTTAGTGAATATTTCTTAAAATCGGTCAGTTATCTATTAGCACAGATTACTAGACTATATTTGATCAGTATAAATCAAAGAACCATATAGTATAAATGGAAGCATTGACTCTAACTTTTAAGTCACAATTATTCAGTTTGGTGGAACTGACAGATATTGCCTTCATCATGTTACATGCATAGATGACAATACAAACATTATAATCTACAGAATGTCAAGTATGATTCATTAATATACCAGAAAATACACATTAAAAAACAGAATCACTACTTAATTTTGAGTTTCAGAAAGAATATTTCTTTTTTGTTTTTTGAGACAGAGTCTTACTATGTTGCCCTTAGTAGAGTGCCATAGCATTATAGCTCACAGCAACCTCAAACTCTTGGGCTTAAGTGATTCTCTTGTCTCAGCCTCCCAAGTAGCCAGGACTACAGGCACCTGCCACAACACCCTACTATTTTTTGTTGGAGTTGTCATTATTGTTTAGCTGGTCCAGGCCAGGTTCGAACTCACCAACTTCAGTGTATGTGGCTGGCACTGTAACCACTGTGATATGGGCACCAAGCCCAGAAATAATATTTCTTTTAAATAAGATATAATTATGGTGATAAAATTCCACTTTCATTATGTTTTGAAAAAATGTACTCACAGTAAAAACGCAGTGGTAAAACACTGTGGGCCTTTTTCTCATAAATCCTGAGGTGCTCGCCAACTTTTGTACCATATAAATTGTATATCAGCACCATGTTCCATGCTAAATGGTGTGGGCTCAACACTATCTGGTTAGTCTAAAAGCAATTAGGATTCGATTTTAGGAAAATAACCAGGGTTCTTCAACTTATGTAACGTAAGGCTCAAGATATATTTACATGTTTGCTCTTTAAAATTTAAATGCACTTTTTTAAACTACTGTAAATACAGATAAAACCTGGCTAGGGTACAAGATATACATATAACTTAAATCTGTCTTAAAGTACTAATAGAAATAGTCAAATTCTGTGCTATGGAAACCAAGAGCCAAATAACTTAGGAGGGAAGAGGAAAAACAAAACCAAGAAAGGATTTACCTTCTGGACCCACAGTCAGCTCTCAGGAAAGTTTTCAAATGGCTGCCCTGGACTGGATGGCTTTACAAGGCCTTTTTGTGTTTCTCCTATGTTCTCTTTATTTCCCAATTCTCTGTGATATTCTGAGTCTCTTCTGTGGGGCCCATACAAGCCTGATGGACTCGGACATTTCTCCAGATTTGCCCCAAGTACTGACCTTCCCTACCCCACATTCCAGTCCACAGCCATTTCACCAAAATAACTGCTGTCAGAGAGGCCATGCAGGAAACAATCAAATTGAATAAATCAGCAAAATGTGCCTATAACCCTTTCAGTTATATTTGTAATATGTTTAAAAAAACACTAAGTGTCACAAATACTTTAACAGAGGAAGTTTTTAGATTCTCACAATTTAGAGCCAGAAGGCACATCACAGTGACAGGAAAGTCCTTTAAGGGAATGGGCAAGCTCTCAAAGGCTGCCATCCCATTACCATACCTTTGAACTCACAGCATGAAATACGACTTCCGGCTTTTGAATCCAGGTTCTCCACCTGCCCTGGGGTTTATGAAGTTTCCCTCCCAGCAGCACAGAAGGGGTGGAGGGGAGGGCTCTGCAGGTGGCTGGGTATTGGGCTATTTAAAGTTGAGAACTACTTTAAATAATTTGGGGGAGAAAATTTGCATTCTTATTTACATTTGGCTCAGGATTAATTTGAAATTTGTTGTATTTCATCAACATACACCCACTTCAGGGCTACAGGGGAAATCTCTTTTGATATTAAAACCTGACTGCAGATGGCCAACTACAGATTAGCCACAGAACATTGACAGTTGACTTTCTTATTCTGATAGTCAAATGATCTTAGTCTCAGTTACAGTAAGAAATGTTTCATTTCATCATGCTTTTGGAATCTGCTCTCATAGAAATTTCTAGCATGTGTCATATGAGCAGCAATGAGAAATTATAAGAATATTTTAGACATTGAGAAATTGCTTAAAAGCATCACTCCTCTATGTCTAAAATGTTAAAAACCACTACCACCTTAAGATGACAGTTTTTCATTGAAATAATTTTTTTTTTTTTGCTGCTTTTGGCCGGGGCTGGGTTTGAATCTGCCACCTTCAGCATATGGGGCTGGAGCCCTACTCCTTTGAGCCACAGGCACCGCCCTCACTAAAAGAATTTTAAGATACCAATGTTGGAGTAGCAATTACCTGTAAAGGACTTGCCAGGCACCTGTTCCTCGGTACTGTAAATGCTTTGAGAACATTGTCTTCATCTTCTGACACTGGCGTCATCAAAACGGAACTTGTGAGAATATTCTAAAGGGAAGAGAATAATTTGAAATTTAAATGAGTTTATGTAACATGACAGCCAATGTTATTCTAGCACTCTAGAGAGTAGATTACTATGAGATGATGCATATTAGTATGAAAAAATGCATATATCTGCCAGAGATTCTCTTTCCTGTAATCTAAAAGAACTCAGCTCCGTACTGACCCTAATCCATGGTGGCAAACGTCAAAACAAAATGCTTCTTTGGAGTCCCACATACTTGTAGGCATGTGGTAGGCACTCAAGAAATATTTGCTAAATGAATTAAGAAATATGTGCTTTTAAAAATGGAAGATTTACTACGCTCTGGGGAGAGGACCCTTTATTTTCTATGTTGGTGTATACAGAACTATGTAGAGCTATAAATTAATGTTAAAAATGGTGACAAGTAGGTTTGGCACCTGTAGCTCAGAAACTAGTGCACCAGCCACATATACCAGAGTTGGCGGGTTCAAATCCAGCCTGGGCCTGCTAAACAATGACAACTACAATCAAAAAATAGCCGGGCATTGTGGCGGGTGTCTGTAAGTCCCAGCTACTTGGGAGGCTGAGGAAAGAGAATCGCTTAAACCTAAGAGTTTGAAGTTGCTGTGAGCTGTGACGCCAGAGCATTCTACTGAGGGCAACATAGTGAGACTTTGTCTCAAAAAAAAAAAAAAATGGTGAAAAGTAATGGTGAATTTACAAGACTTTCTTCGTTCCAACTCAGCGGCAGCACTTACTGGGTATATAATCTTGAGCACATGAGTAAGTCTCCCTAAAGCTCAGTTTATCCCAGTTGTTATAATGGAAATGATAATGTTAGCAAACTGCTGTGAGGCTTAAATGAATTAATTCATCTAAAGCCCTTAGAACCTGTACGTACCACTTAGTAACTACTGAATACATATAAGCAATTGTTCTTAGTGCTGTTTCTCCGTAGACATAAGGAGAACCATTCACAAACAACAAACTTTAAAAATGGTGGCTACCAAAGCAACGCAATATTGGGTATAATATGGGCGTCTACTCTAAGCATGTTAGGCGCTACCTAAAACAAGCGACAACTTATCAAGAAAGATGGATCACGCTTGGAAGACAAATAAAGGAAAATATAAAGATTAACATAGTTTACGGAAATATCCATGTAGCATAATTTCTAAATGGCAAGAACACTTGAATAATAAAAAAAAGAAATAATGAAAAAATCTGCAATGGAACAGAATCTGTTTCCAATGCATATACAAAATCTCAACTTTATATAGTCTATGTTAAAAATCGTCTAAAAAGTCACATGCAAGAGAATGTTTAGAAATAAGATGCTTTGAAGAGTGAATGCTGCATCCACAGTAGCCCCACGTGCCAGACCCAGGGCTCTGTGAGGCACCAGCATCACGTAACAAGTCGAGGGCTTGCGTGCAGGTACTTACTGGTGCATCTGCCACTGGTGATGTCTGCGTGAACAACTGAGTATTCAGACTCTCTCCTTCCCAGTGGTGTGAACAGAAAAAGCTTCCCGCCTTATCTGTTGGAGATTCCACCTAAAAGCAAATAAAGTGCTTTGTTTTTTTTAGAATCTAGAACTTCCCATGAAACATTTACACTCAAAAGTATATTTCTGGACAGTCCTTCAAACACTTATCACCAAATGAAATCAATTTCACTGTATCTAACTATATATACTATGCCTAACCTGTTGGAAATGCCTCTTGCCAACAGACTATAACTTTGATCCTTGTAGGTTAGCTTCCCTTTCTTGTATACTACAGGGATCACTATGAAAGTTTTGAGACAGACTATGTTATGGTTCATTATTTCACTTATAAGAAACACAGTTGATAGCGTCCTTTCTGATTCACCTGTTACAAGTTCAACTTATATGAATTGGATACGACTGATTTGAATCCCACTTCTCCATGATATCTGAAAATGATCTATCTATCCATCCATCATCAGTGATTGGAAAAGGTATGGGGAGAAGCTGCTTTCCTCCCCTCCCTTGTCCTCTCTAGCATGACTTTTCTCCAAACATGAAGTTGACAGAAAAAGCATGGCTTCCCCAGCGACAGCCCAGTGCCTACACTCTGGCAGTCCCTTTTCACTGCATCCTGTGTGAAAGTCTTTCATGAAAAGTGGTGTTACAGAGTGCCAAGGGCAGGCTCAGCAAGCTTGCACATAAGGAACAAAGGGAGCCGAGTTCACAGTTTGCTCCTTCTGGAGGATCTCAGGTTTACCTCTTGTTTGATCTTCTTCAGTAAGGGAGGTCCACTTTCTTGAAACTCAGGAACAATTCCAGATTCATCAGATTCCTGTTTGATCACATCCTGCAGGTCTTCTACTAGATGAGAGGGTGTCTGAGGCTAAAGGGAAGAATGTGCATTTATACATCAGAGGAAAACTCCCATCGGTACTAATAAGCCAACTAAACCCAAGAACCTTTCTAAAACTTACTAGCATCTTCAGGGGACCATATTTAATTTCTTGAGCTGCAAGTGCATGTTTGAAAGGTGTAGGAGTTCTTGGAGAGCTTTCTAGGATTGACCTTTTGATAGCTGGAGTTCTAAAACTTTAAAAAGAAAACAAACAGTTTTCAATGTCTCAATGCAGATCATATGTGTCTCAATGCAAAAGATCGTATGTCCCTGCATTTCTGTACCTGCTATATTTAATATTTTTCCACTGAATATAATAAATTCTGTTATTGATATAGTATTGGAATGGAATATTGGTATTGGAACATTGGAATATATGGTATTGTTATGGGTATGGTATTGGTATGGAATATGCTGATTAAATCATATTATTCATTAAGAAAAAATATGTATATCATATATTTTCAAATATTTCCAAATATTATACCTCTAAGGCTAAGAGAGTGTTAAAACATTTTTCGTCTCTTCTTAATAGTTTTTGAAAAAACATGCAGTGCTCTTTGGTCTGTAAGATGACTGTGCGCCTTGTGCAGATCTCATATTATTTACAAATCAATTTAATCTATTCATTATAATAGAGTCCACACTAGAAAATAGGTTGATCTTGTAAATTTTTTTCTTTGCACTTGGGAATAATAAGAATGCATTTCTTGGCTTGGCACCTGTAGCTCAACAGCTAGGGCACCAGCCATATACACCAAGGCTGGCAGGTTTGAACACAGCCCTGGCCTGCTAAACAACAATGACAACTACAACCAAAAAATAGCCAGGTGTTATGGCTGGCACCTGTAGTCCCAGTTACTTGGGAGGCTGAAGCAAGAGAATCACTTAAGCCCAGGAGTTTGTGGTTGCTGTTAGCTGTGACACCACAGCATTCTACCTAGAGCAACAATAGTGAGACTCTGTCTCAAAAAAAAAAAAGGATGCACTTCTCTTAAAGGTTTCTTATATTTGACACTGACTTTCACCATTTCTTTGACCTGGTTAAGCTTTTATATAATAAAAATGATTTCTTAGTCATCCCTTAGCTTCTAATTATGTGATATTCCTGGGGATTCAGAAGGTATCTTATTTACATATGTTTCCAAAAGAGAAAATAAGATTAAAAAAATATGAATTAACTAAAGAACCATACTCATTCCGAAACTTATGATCAGAGAAGAAAGGAGGTCGAAGATCTTATTTTCAGTGAGAAGAAAAGCCTTTTTTTTTTTTTTTTTGAGACAGAGCCTCAAGCTATCCCCCTGGGTAGAGTGCCATGGCATCACAGCTCATAGCAACCTCCAACTCCTGGGCTCAAGCGAGTCTCCTGCCTCCGTCTCCCAAGTAGCTGGGACCACAGGCG
>CAUYQV010133024.1:0-11955 GCA_963574575.1 Galagoides demidoff | reverse complement strand
TCATATTTCAGGCTACAAAAAATGTCTCAACAAATTCTTAAAAAAAAAGAAATTTTACCATGTGTTTTTTCAGACTATTAGAAATGAACTCCCTTCTACACAAATTTTCTTAAGTGTTCTGATCATGAAGGGATGCTGGATGTTATCAAAAGCTTTTTCTGTAATTTAGTGCATTTTAATATCAAATACCACATTAGATCTTTTACCTACATTATTTCAAGAAATCTTCCCACAAATGCAAAAGAATTCACAATTTCTACCCCCATTTTTTCAAATGAGGAAACTCCACCTTATGGATGGAATATTTTCCCAAGATTACAGAACAAATAAATGGTTGTTCCAAGATATGAATCCAAAGTTCTTTATTTTTTTTTTCTTTTGAGACAGAGTCTCACTTTGTCACCCTGGATAGAATGCCATGCTGTCATAGCTCACAGTAACCTCAAACTCTTGGGCTTAAGTGATTCTCTTGTCTCAGCTTCCACAGTAGCTGGGACTATAGACGCCTATTTTTAGAGACAGGGTCTGCTGTTGCTCAGGCTAGCCTTGAACCCATGAGTTCAGGCAATCCACCTGTCTTGGCCTCCCAGATGCTTTGACTCCATAGCCCAAGCCTTTTCCCTATAAAACCATAATAGGGAAGAAAGTTACATTTTTGATTATTTTTGAATGCCAAGGATTTTCATGGGTGTGACTTGGGGGCCACCACAACATACAAAATGAGGGTACAATTACAGGACATATCAAGTTTCCAAGTCAATCCCAGAGGTGGAAATGAGGGTACAGTTACTGGACATATCACGTTTCCAAGTCTCTTGCAGAGGTGTGGGTGCAAGCATTTGTATGAAGGCCTCAAGTCTGGTGAAGAAAGCTTGTTTGAAGGCAGAGGGAATTCTATGAGAGACTTATGACTTGTGATTAGCAAAACTATACCTGTCCTAAACTAAACATAAAACAGAGTAAAAGACTGAAAAAGGAGAAGGGGTAGTTCTCAGAAACTTACTTGGTGTCTGTGGTTGCTTGGCATAGTTTTACCCTGCAAACAAATTATTAGTGGTCTCATAACTAAGACAACTTACTTGTAAACTTTAGAAGAATAATTTAGCTCTCTGTCATGAAGTTGGAAAGCAATTGCCTATTAGGCCAACTTAGGGAAACAGAACTTGTGCATCTAATAAACCAGATAATTTGGTCTTTGCCTCTGTACCTCAAGAGGCAGAGAAAATGTTTATTCAGCAGATATTGAATGAACATGTTGATAGTGGTTAAGTGAGCAATGCTGCTGGGGTGTTCTTATTAACTCAATGCTGTTTTGCTGAGTTTTTGTATTGGTAGGTGTGACCCACTGGGTTGGTTATTTCTACTCCTTGCCAAGTAAAATCAAATTACTGATGCATTGACTGTAGTGTCTGTGCATTGGAACCAGAGTTGCATGCTTTACACTGCTTCTATTTCTTTGTTAATTTAATCCATTGAACTTAAAATGTATCCTGAAAATTTTTTTTCAAAAATATGATTTCCAATTTTCCTCATTATAAACATAATAAAAATTCACTATAGATAATTAGAAAAATTAAAAGAGGATAATAAAATTATAACTATTCTATGGCAAGGATTGTTAATCCTTTCTTTAGTATAGCTGAGCTCAGAATGTCTAAACAATTTCATTGTCCCCTCCGCCCACTTAACCTTATAAGCTATGCTGTTGTTATTATAAAATTAAATATATTTAAATGTATTATTAAATATTAAATAAACTTTTTTTAATGATGTTTCATCATGTGACTAAATCACAGTTTAAGCATTCTTCTACTCATGGATCATTAGTTTTTTTTCCTATTCCATTAAATGCACAGTAAACATTTGTGTATGACACTTTTTTTGTTAGGTGTGTGTTAAGTAGAATTCCTAAGACTGAAATTACTGGATCAAAGGGCAGACACTTTTAATTCTTTATATTTCTCAAGAAATGGTAGAAGTAGGGCGGCACCTCTGGCTCAGTGAGTAGGATGCCGGCCCCATATACTGAGGGTGGTGGGTTCAGACCTGGCCCTGGCCAAACTGCAACAAAAAATAGTCAGGCATTGTGGTAGCGTCTGTGGTCCCAGCTATTTGGGAGGCTGAGGCAAGAGATTGCCTAAGCCCAAGAGCTGGAGTTTGCTGTGTGCTGTGATGCCATGACATTCTACTGAGGGGGAGAAAGTGAGACTCTGTCTCTAAAAAAAAAAAAAAAAGAAATGGTAGAAGTAGATTTTAATCTAGAGACAAGCATCAGAAAACCATTTTTAAAGAGTGGTCAGAATATAAATGATATTTGTCTTTGGTTTTCTTTTTACATTTTATTTTTATAAGAAGACCCAAAGTTAGTGAAATAGCATGAAATAACTGATATTTAGGACGTCCATTTGGAAGTAATGCAAATTATTTTATTCCAGTGGTTCATGTAATTCTTTGAGGTAGGTGGCAAGATTACTGTATCATAAACAAACAGAATGGAGCTAATGCTTTTTAAAAATTCATTTAACCAGGATTTGGCAGAGAGCCAAATAGAGTTCTTATCTTTTATTTAAAAAAATGACCTGCTGTGCATTTATGACATTAATTTAACTTCTACCAGAAAACTATTCATATAGCAAAGAAAAATAATAAATGCTACACATATATCTCCCCCTTAATAGAAGTATAGCAAAAAAAGAGAACTAGAAGGGCATAAAGTTGAATTTCCCTCATTTTATGTTATCCCAAAGAATTTATGCAAAGAGCACATTAGCATGTTATTTTTCCTAGTTGGGTACGTTTGTGCATATTTAAAATGGAGTTTATTCTTGAATGATGCAGAACTTTCTACTTGTCTTCCTTCTTCCATATATTTTCTTTGACCTCTAGATGAGTGTGTACATATGTTACATTTGATCTTAATCAAAAGGTCGAGATGTGATATGTATATTCATAAGCATGTATAGATTTTTTTCCAATAAAGAATTCAACAATCATTTATTTTAAAACATTTTTCTTATTATAGAAGAAAAAGACATTCATTGTATTATAAAAAAAAATCACAAAGGTATTAAAACTAATAATAGTACCAGCTTCATTGGTTTGTTGTGAGGATTAAATACGTAGAACTGAGCACAGCTCTGTATATCTCATAAATGAGCAATAAACATGAGCTATCAGTAATATTAGACTTGGGGGTTGACATGGCAGAAAGCTGAAGAGGTAGGGAATCCAGATGGTAAAGGAGTTTTTGAACCTAAAGGAATGGTGAAATATGTTAGCAGAAGGATATGATTGGACATCTTTAATTAGGAGTAGAGAGAAGGGTGGATAAAAAGAGAGTTTGGACAAAGTACTTGATAATAGAAAGCCTGCTTTTAAAATATTTTTCTTTGTTTTTCCATTTGACATATTTCATAAGTAAGGTTGGGGGGAAAATTCCAACAAATAAAGCAAGAAAAAGAAATAAAAAGTCTATGGATAAGAAAGGAAAAAAGTACAAATCATTTTCACAGATCAGGTACATAAAAAACTTTAAGCAACCTACACATAAGCTATTAGAATTAATAAGGCATCAACCCACGAATAGATCAATAAACTGTGGTATATGTACACCACAGAATATTATGCAGCCCTAAAGAAAGATGGAGACTTTAACTCCTTCATGTTTACATGGATGGAGCTGGAAAATGTTCTTCTTAGGAAAGTATCACAAGAATGGAAGAAAAAGTATCCAATGTACTCAGTCCTATTATGAAACTAATTTATAGCTTTCATATGAAAGCTATAACCTATTTATAGCCTAAGAATATGGGAAGGGGGACGAGGAGGGGAGGTGGATGAGTGGAGGGAGGGTGATTGGTGGAATCAGCTCTATGGTTTATCTTATAAGGGTACAAGTGATTCTTTCTAAAAGTAGAATATAAATGTCTTAACATAATAACTAAGAAAATGACATGAAGGCTATGTTAACCAGTTTGATGAAAATATTTCAAATTATATATGAAAACACCACACTGTACTCCATGATTGCATTAATGTACACAGCTATGATTTAATAAAAAAAAAGAAATAAAAAGAATTAATAAGGGACTTTAACAAAGCTATTCAAACAGAACACCATTAACAAATCAATGTGCTTCTAAATACCAGGAAAATCTAGACAGTGAAATTTGGTGAGGGGCTCTTCTAAAATTGGAACTTTATACCCTGGAAGTGAGAACAATGTAACTAAAAATTATACCGTCATATTAATTTGAAAAAATAAAAAAAATTACTATAAAAAAGAAAGTGAAATTTAAAAAGAATATTATTTATAATAAAACAATATCACATGTGTAAGAATAAATTTAATGGAAGACATGCAGGTATTTTCATAGAAAATTAAAAACATTTTAAGAGAAAATTACAGAAAAACTAAATATAGGAAAGGTTATATGTAACAAGTTCAGGGTTGGGAAGACTTCATATTTTGAATATGTTACTTTCTCCCAAATGAACCCATAGTTTCAATAAAGTTGTGTGTGTGTGTGTGTGTGTGTGTGTTGTGTATAAATTGGCAAGTTTATTATAAAATTTATATGGAAATAGAAAATAAACTTGACGGACACAAGTTGGAAGATGTATACTAATGAATATCAAGATTAATTTTAATCCTAAATTACTTAACATAAGGTATTATTTGTATAAGCCTAAGCAAGTAGCTCCATAGAGCAAAACACAAATTCCACAAACTGACCCACCTCTAATTCATAGCAAATGCAGAGCAGTGGAAATAGGACAATTTTGTAAATAAATGGTTTTCAATCAATTAAATAACCATATGGGAAAAAGTAAAACTTAAGACCTACTTCATATGCTATCCAAAAATCAGTTTGAGGTAGAATTTAACAATAAATTTTCTAGAAGGTGACACTGGAGCTATCTTCATAACCTTGAGCTAGGTAGTGATTTCTGGAAAGTGAAACAAAAAGTGCTTGCTATAAAGGAAAGCATTAATAAGTTGTCTAACACTAAAATTAAGACCTTTTGTTCATCAAAGGATATTCTTTAATAAACAAAGAGGTATAGCACAGTATGAGAAAAGATACTAGCAATGTTCATAACTGACAAGGCTTATAGCCAGAACATTAAGACTTCCTAAGATACATACAGACAGTTGAATAAAAAAATGGGCAATTGGTTTGAAAATGCATGTTCATAAATATCTAAATTCATCAGTGGTCAGGGACATGCAAATTAAAATCACAATAATGTACCAGGAAGTAGCCACTAGACTAGTTGGAAGGAAAAAGACTGATGATACCAGGTATGGAAGAGGGTATGGAACAAGCGGAACTCTCTTAGACTGATGTGGGAGTGTGAATATTTGCTCTTGTTTTGAAAAACTGGCCCTGTCCACTACAGATGAACAGCAACAGACTCTATGACTTAGCCATTCTATTCCTTGGCACGTACATTTACTAAATGACATATTCAGGAATGTTCATTGTAGTTTTATTAGTAATAACCTGAAACTGGAAATGGTTTAAATATCCACTATCAGGAAAATGAATAAATAGATGGTATCGTATTCATGCATTCACACCATGTAACACTGAGAGTGAGCTATAGCTACATGCAGTGATACAGATGAAGCTCACAAACATAATGATGGGGAGATGGCAGAAGCACAAACTAATATGTAGCGTGTGATTCTTCTTATCTCATTGAGAACCAGAAAAGGTACTGGTGATGGAAATTGGTGATAGAGAGTTGCAGAGGAAATTGATAGTGGGTTGGGCACTTGGGTGCTGTCATTGTCCTATTTTTACTGCAGTGGGTAGAGCCATGTGGGCAAGTTTCATGTGTGATATGTTGGCTATAAAGTCACTAATTTTGTATTTTTCTGTATGCATGTTATATTTCATTAGAAACTTCATACTGAAGCATCATTTGTACGTATTTGCCATTTGTAATATTAGCAAAAGTCAGGATCCTAGGAATGAAAAATGTGCAAGCTCTGTATGAAAAGAATCATTAACTGTCTTTAAAGACACTAAAACTATTGAAACTCATGGAGAGACATACCATGGACCAAGAGCAAGATTCAGTATTGTAAGGACGCCAGGGTCACAAACAATTAACTACAAATTTAATGAAAGTTCAGAAAATGTCCCAAAGTATTTTAGAAATGACTTTAAAACTCACATAAGAACAAAGAGCCCATAATAAGCCGGACCCTAATGAAGAAAATTAGAGAGGTATGGGTTTATCCTGTCAGGGTTCAAAATGACATTAATGTGGAGAAATTGAAATTCTCATAATTTTGAAGATATGGGGATTATGACAACAGGATGTTGATACAGTGTGGTATTGGTATGGAAAGAGAACAGAGAACTCAGAAATGGAAGGGACCAGTACTATGTATATCCTTGATGTATGCTGTAGTACATACACATACTTTTGGAGACTAGTGGGGAAAGGATGGATTTTTCTATAAATCACAGGGGTGAGAGCTAAATGTTTAATGGCATAAAAATAAAAAGATAAACCATTAGATCCCTAATCATCTCAAACAAAAGTAGCACCTAAGTAGACTAAAGACTTAAATGTGAAAATCAAAACTAAACAAATTTTAGGACACATGATATAGGAGAATATCATTATGATCTCAAGGTAGGGTGGATTTCTTAAAAAAAGACACAAAATGTATAAATCATAGAGAAAAAGATTTATATATCCAATCACAGAAATCGAGAATTTCTATTCATTGAAAGAAGGCAAAAAGTGAGTGAATATAGTGATAGGTAACAGAAGATATAAGAAAAAAATAAAAAGATGAAAAAGATAAAAAGAGGCAAAAAAACAGGAATTCTGGAGAAGACGAAATGCTAATGGCTCATAACTGTCCGAAAAGATGGTCAGACTCATTAATAATTAGGCAAATGCTAATTATTGAGATTTTTCACTTTTGTAAGATTGGCAAGTATTAAAAATTTAGCTAAGGCTTGCGCCTATGGCTCAAGTGGCTAAGGCGCCAGCCACATACACCTAAGGTGGCGGGTTC
The DNA here is from genome assembly GCA_963574575.1 of Galagoides demidoff. Taxonomy (NCBI): domain Eukaryota; kingdom Metazoa; phylum Chordata; class Mammalia; order Primates; family Galagidae; genus Galagoides; species Galagoides demidoff. The sequence goes on along the minus strand of CAUYQV010133024.1, from coordinate 4,910 downwards.
GAATCCAGCCTGGGCCGCCAAACAACGACGGCTGCAACCAAAAAATAGCCAGGTGTTGTGGCAGGCGCCTGTGGTCCCAGCTACTTGGGAGGCTGAGGCAGGAGATTCACTTGAGCCCAGAAAGTTGGAGGTTGCTGTGAGCTGTGATGCCACTGCACTCTACCCAGGGGGATAACTTGAGGCTCTGTCTCAAAAAAAAAAAAATTTAGCTAAATAAATTGCCATATGTTCATACACTGGAATATTATAGAACAGTAAAAATTTGTGAACTCAGGTACATGTATTAGTGTGCTTGAATTGTGGAAGCATCATGTATGCTCAGGTGTTCAACCTTTCTTCTTCTCTGCTGCACATTGGAAGAAGAATTACCTTGGGCCACACATTAAATACATAAACACTAATGAAAGCTGAGTAGCAAAAAAAAAAAAAAAAAAAGGAGATCCGTGCATAATTTTTGTGATATCTGTCACCACAGATAACCAAAAAAAGTCCTCACAAAACTAGCCTGTGGCCCCAGGCTCAGGTTGGACACCCTTGAGAGTAAAAGAAACAAATTACAGACGAATCCCTAATGTATGATCCCATTCATGTTTTTTTAATGCATTTACAAATATGTGGCAAACCCATAAAAATAAGAGAATAATTAGCATAAAATTCAGAATAGTAGTTACTGGAGGAGAAGGGGAAACAGAAGAGGGACATGAGAGGGGAGGGGCCCACAGAGAGCCTGTAATTACCAGCAGAGCTCTGGTTCTTAAGGTGGGTGGCATGTGCAGGGTGATCGTTTTGTTATTTCTTTCTGAAATGTAAGCAAACAATTAATATACTATGTAGGTATGACATTTTTGTAGCAACAATGTAAAAGAAAAAAGTAAAGAAAGTTTTTATCGTCATTATGAAAGACTAGAAAGTCCAATAATAAGATTATTTAACTGCACTAGCAAAGAGAAGAAATTTAAACTTGGAAATGGATGTCCTAACAAATCTTTGAAATTTCCAGAGGAAAATTTCAAAGTTTCATCTTTGTAGTAAGGTTTGCCAGTACCCTTAGCAAAGTATCTCAAGAATGGAAGAAAAAGTATCCAATGTACTTAGCCCTACTATGAAACCAATTTATAACCCGACTATAGCCCAAGAAGAGGGGGAGGGAGGAGAGGGAGGGATGGGAAGGGGGGAGGATGGGTGGAGGGAGGGTAATTGGTGGGAACGCACCTACGGTGCATTTTATAAGGGTACATGTTAAATTTATTCAGTGTAGAGTATAAATGTCTTAACACAATAACTAAGAAAATGTGGTGAAGGCTATGTTAACTATTTTGATGAAAATATTTCAAATGGTATATTAGGACTCAATGGGTAGGGTGCCGGCCCCATATACCGAGGGTGGTGGGTTCAAACCAGGCCCCCACCAAACTGCAACAAAAAAATAGCTGGGTGTTGTGGCAGGCGCCTGTGGTCCCAGCTACTTGGAAGGCTGAGGCAAGAGAATTGCCTAAGCCCAGGAGTTGGAGGTTGCTGTGAGCTGTGTTATGCCACAGCACTCTACGGAGGGTAATAAAGTGAGACCCTGTCTTTACAAAAAAAAAACCAACCCAGCACATTGTTGTACCCCATGATTGTGTTAATGTACACAGCTATGATTTAATAATTAAAAAATACATTTACATTACCCTTTAATAAGGAGAGATACCACTGCACAATGGGAAAAGAAACCCAAAAACATCAGAAAGAAAATTCTCAAGAAGGGCCAGTACCAGTTGAGCATGTCTTACCAAAATACATTGCTGAAACTTTCAGAGACGTGGGCCAAAGATCACACAAAAGGGCAATTCATTTTTATATCTTGAGTTCATATAAAAATATGCTTCACAGACCATTGGTTAGTCTGCCCATGAGTAGAAGTGATGTGTATTGCCATATTAAACAGAGGCAGTAAATCTCATTGGGCGAAAACTCCTGAATAAGTTATTATTACAGAGATTCATTTATGGAAGGAAGTTCAGGAAAAAGGGCATGAACATTTCAGGAGAAAAAGCCTTAGTCTGCAAAAGATGCTGTAGAGAGAGTAGCCTGCCAACTACGAGGGGAGACATTGGAAAGTCGTCTTAGACAAAGAATAACAAAGGTGATCTTAGAGAAAATGAACACTTTGGAAATGGAAATGTGGATTTCCCTTTGCACGTGCCAGCTCCTTTGTTGTGATTCTAGACTTAAAAATGAACCTAATTAAAAACTCTTTTACAAAGTTAAATTTTTTTTTTTTTTTTTTTTAGTTTTTGGCCAGGGCTGGGTTTGAACCCACCACCTCCCGTATATGGGGCCAGCACCCTACTCCTTTGAACCACAGGCGCCACCTCAAAGTTAAATTTTTTTTTTAAAAATTTCTAAGTGTATTAATGTACATAGTTACCATTCAATAAAAAAAATTAATAAAAAAATAAAATAAAATAAAAAAAGAAAAAAAATTAAAGTTCTGCTAATTGACAAGGAATGAGGGGTTAGAATGTTTCTTTTTTTCTTTCTTTTTTAAAGGAGCTCTCTGAAAATTTTAATCTGACAAAGGTTTATTCTTTTTTTTTTTTAAAGAAAAGAAAAAAGGACTTTATTTTTTTTCTTTTAATCCTTAAAAGAAGTAAGTTCAGGATCTTGAAATAGGGACATCATCCTGGATTATGTAAGGGACTTTCAGTGCAAAAGGTTTATTCTTGATAGTATTTTTTCTTGTTATTCATACTACATAGTTTTCATATTCTTTGTCTTGGGGCAGTTTGTTATCTCCTTACCACCCAGTTTGCAAGGGAATTGCATTTGGAATATTAGTAGTTAACCAATGACAGGAGTTAGAGACCAGACAGGTACAAATGCTTGTTGAAAAGTAAGTCTGGAAAAAATCCCGAGAATGCAAATGAAGATCTTGTCTTTGAAAGTGAATACGGGTCTGGGAATGAGCAGAAATGGCTTGCTGCAGGTGTGATGGCAGACTGTGGTCTTATTTTTGGATGAGATTAGTTTGGAGAGTTTGGCTTTAATCATCTTACTGGCAGAAAAGCTGCATGAAACAGTCTGATAAGGCAAACAAATGTGCAACAATGTTTTCTTTAAAATATGGAAGCAAGGTGGTCCTTTGTTTATACTTAAAATTCACAGAATTGGTATTCTTCTAGAAAACACTAATCAAAGTGATCTACCACGCATTGAATAGCCAATTGCTAGACACTTCAGTTCATTCATTTACGTAGCAGATGTTTAGCAAATGTCCTTTTTGTGCATGTGCAAACCCCGTGAAGAGCCTGGGCATGGGAGGTGAGACAGATTCCCAGTCCCTGCCCTATTTAGCTTAGCCTATGATAGCATGAAGCAGAAAGACTTGAAATAGCTACAAAAGAAAAGGGCAGGATGCAGTAGAATGATAAAGGAGGGACTTAGTCTACTTTGCAGGTGATATATTCCTGAGGCTGAGAGCAAACATTAGGCAACAAATAACTTTGACTGGATACCAATAGCATCACTGCGGACCTGAGTGTTTTGCAAATTCTTCAATTCCTAATGTTTTCATTTGTCAAATTTCCTGTGTTGGCTCTCAGAATGACCAGGTTAGGAAGGAAGAGACATCTATCTGCCTTCCACCAAAACCTCAGAAATGCTCTGTAAGTAGAAATCCAAGAAAAAGATACGCGGAAGAAATAAAAAAGTTGCAGTCAAATGCGATAACTTTCTATTAGGACTATAGCCATATTTTCATTTTACCTACCCATCTTTGGGTCTTGAGAAAGATTTAAGCTCCTATCTGTTGACTGAGTCATTCTACAGGTGTTGTATATTGTAGAAATGATTTTGTGAACCTTATTGCTTCCGTATAAATTCGAAGGCTTGAACACGTTTAGAATTAGAAAGTTGACTTGCCGAAATCCCAACTTTACAAACTGTTGTGTGAATTTGGATAAGCCTTAATCTCACAGAGACTCACCTTTCTCATCTGAAAAACTGGCATTTTTCATTTCTGCTGTTAGAACTCAATCAGATAGCAGATGGAAATGGCTTATTCCCGCTGGAGCATGGTAGTTTCTCAGCAAGTATCTGTATGTATTTATCTTTGTGTATTTTCTAGTGTTTCAATACATAAAGTGCCTCACCATGATAGACGCACGATAAATGTTCATTGCTCTTTTTCATAAATTTCATTATGAAAGCACCATTATTAGATGAGGCATTCTTTTGGTACTCTCAGAGGAGGTAATTACTCTAGAGTAGGACGGGAAAAACTAAACTACCATCCTAAGAAATGACATTTTAGGCGTAGTTAAGACATAAATTGTTTGGCATAACCATTAGGTGTCCAGTTTTACCATTTCATAAAAGTTGTTACACCAGCTTTTGGTGCATGATGATACATGATAAGTGGTGCATTCTGTGTTGGGCCTGGTACTTGGCACACACTGAGTATAGGTGGGCTATGGACTGTGAACACAGAGCTTCTTGGCTTTGGATGGGGTTAAGCCTATAAACTAAGGTGACCAGATTTTAACATTAGTAAAGTGGGACACCATTGACGGGGGGGTGGTGGTGGTGGTGGTGGTTCTTAATTAAAAGTTTGATCTATATGGAGCAAGAAAAGTTTTCATAGAACGCAAAAATAGTATTGTAATTTTTTAAAAAATTTCAACATAAGTACAATTTAAAAATATAATAACATTAAAAAATTATGTATAGTATTATTTTATTCTTTGGCATATTTCTCATTTGAGTGAATTTTTTAAAATAAATTGCTGTTGTTTAAAAGGTCATGAAATTTTTCACAAGAATTTGTTAAATTATATTTCACACATAAAATGGTTTTCAAAGTCTCAACACTTAATTGTGATTTTTCTGATGTCCACACTTTATTTACCATAGAAAAAACGCGTTCAGTA
>CAUYQV010133023.1:0-30348 GCA_963574575.1 Galagoides demidoff | reverse complement strand
GGTAATAGGTTTCTACTGAAATTCAGGTAATCTCCTTCAACTACCTAATTAGGCTACACCACCTCTAGCCCCGGTTAAGAAATCCCCCACCCCTCACCTGTACCAATCCAAATCTTCCTTTACTAGTTAAATCATCAACCACCAATCAAGAATGTAACTTCACTAGTGAAATCACTAACCACCAATCAAAAGTGTACCCGTATCCAACCCTACCCTTCTTGCTTTCTGTACCCCATAAAAACTTCCTCCACCCCGGGTCCGAGGCTCTTCCTTGGTGTGTTCACCAGGAGAGTCCGGGCTTCCCGGGGCCTGAATAAATCTCACCTCTTGCCTTTTACATCGGAGTGTGTCTCGGACTGTCTCTTTGGGGCCACTTGGGAAATTTCAGGCATAACAATATGACTATGGGCAAGTTACTATTTTTAAAATTTCAAATGAATATGAGGGCACAAATTTTTAGGTTACATTGTTCTCACTTCCAAGACAAAGTTCAAGTTGTAGAAGAGCCCTTCACCCAGGGGGCGTGCTGAGCACCCTCACATTGTGCACATTACGTGAGATCCCACCAATTGCCTCCCTCCTCCTGCCAATCACCCTACCCTTCCACCCTCCCCTCTCTCTCCTTTTCCCTCCCCCTTGCTAGACTATATTTGTGTTTTATCATTCATGTGGTTGTATAATTATTTTTATATTGGTTTAATATTAGTATTGAGTACATTGGATATTTTATTTTCCATTCCTGCGATACTTTACTAAGAAGAATGTATTTTACTTCCATCTAGGAATTAAAAGTTTGTTAGTCCATTCATGGGTTGATGGGCATTTGGGTTGCTTCCATGACTTGGCAATTATGAAATGAGCTGCAACAAACATTCTGGTACAAATGTCTTTGTGGTAAAATGATTTTTGTTCTTCTGGGGAGATACCCAGTGATGGGATTGTAGGATCAAATGGAAGGTCAACTTTTACTTCTTAGAGAATACTCCATACTTCTTTTGGGCAAGTTACTTAACCTCTTTGTACCTTAGTTTCTCTCTTGGTAAAATTCAAATAACAGCAACAATAACAACAACAACAAAACATACCCACAGGCATGAGTGAGGATTAAGTGAATTGATGCTTGTGAACCATTTAGAACTTGGTTTAGCACTGAGTTAGTCCTTACTGTTGGCTGTTCCTTTCTTTCGTTCACACATGCTCCTCATCAGAATTCCACCCCCAGGGTTTTTGTGAGAGAGCAAGTGAGTGCAGGTAGCGGTGCTCAGACCAGTCAATAAATCAGTGAATACCTCACTCTCCTTTTCACTCCCAGGTACCTTGCAGAACGCTCCTTTTTTTTATCCCCAAACACATGAGTTAGTTACACAGAAAGACACAGGCAGTCCAGCTCAAAAGTTACAACCAGGGAAAAGCAGACACAGGAAGCTCCAAGCCTCTCCATCCCGGAAGCCTGTGAGGACTGGGATAAAATTAAATTTCAGCCTTTGAGGGAGGGTCATGCGGGGCCCGTCCCCTTGGGCAGATCCGTTCCAACCTCTCACCTGACAGTGGCTTCCTCTTTAAACACAAATGGTCAGCACAAAGCTCATGAAGGGTCCAGTCCAGACCCAGCTGACTAGCAGGAGTGGCTGTGGCTGCCTCCAGTCTCTTCCCCCACAGCCCTTGGGGCTGTCCAGAAGGGCCACCAATGGCCAAATGGAAACACCATGGCTCCCTCCTTCCTGGTAGAGCCTGTCTGCTCAGCTTGAGCATTTTAGGACCAGAGCCAACAGGAAACCAACCACAACTGGGAAACTTTGAACTCTTGAGTTGAAATCTTAGCTTCTAAAGTAAATTTAAAACTGAGCCAAGGGTAATCCTACTTAAACAGGTACCCAACCTGGAATGAGGTAAATTTTTAATTTCTTGGCGTAAATCCTCTGGTTACTTACCCCAGCAGCTCTCCCCACAGACACAGGAGATCCTACACAGCTGTCCCATCTGTGGAAAGAATTTGGAAAAATTTCTTTTAAAAAGAGCCTTTTACTAGGAGCAAAAGCAACAGCACATTTCCCATTATGTTTTGATAACTTGAGAAGATATATTTTTGATTATCTGTAAAAAGACAATTTTTGGTTAGTGCAATGTTGAAAAAAATTTTGGAAAATTTTTCTAATGATTGCTCAGAATCAACATCTTACATCTTTGTCATTCAGGTTGTTGTTATAGTGAACTTGTATTTGAGCACAGCATGGAAACACAGTAAAAGGCAGCTGTCGAATTTGTGGAGTATTCCTATGTGTCAGGCACTGTTTTCATGATATTTGCACATGTTAATTCATTTTGATATATCACTTCTATGAAGTGGATAGTATGACTATTCCCATTTTACAAATAATAAGATGGAGCTTCACAGAAGCTTGAACACACTGCCCAAGGTACACTGGTCAGCGGCTGAGCCAGGAGTCAGGCACAAGTTGTCTAAATCCAGAGCCCTCCTTTTGAGCCAGAATAGCTTACTGACTCTCCTTTCAAATGGGAAACAGATTTTCTGTTTCTGTGTATTTTTATTTTATTTTATTTATTTTTTGAGACAGAGTCTCAAGCTGTCGCCCTGGGTAGAGTGCCATGGCATCACAGCTCACAGCAACCTCAATGACTCTTGGGCTTACATGATTCTCTTGCCTCAACTTCCCAAGTAGTTAAGACCACAGGCTCCTGCCACAATGCCTGGCTATGTTTTGGTTGTAGTTGTCATTGTTGTTTGGCAGCCTGGGCTGGATTCAAACCTGCCAGCTCCAGTGTATGTGGCTGGTGCCCTAGCCACCGAACTATAGGCACCAAACCCTGTGTATTTTTATTTTAAAGAACAATTAAGTCAGGACCAGATTTCACACTCCATGAGAAAAATTGCTTTAGAATGTTTATTTTTATAAAAATGTCTGACTTACTAAAAAACCATTTTGGAGGTGAACAAATACATTTTTACTATTTAGTTTGCTCCTCTGAAATTCATTTAGAAAATGAAGAAGATACAAGACATAGGCCCAAAGTTGAGAAAGATTGTGATCTTTTAAATCTACAATCTTATGCCAAGGGGGGCTATTTCTGGTTCAAGATTTAATAAGCTATAATGCCTCAGAGCTCTGTATGAAATCAGCCCTCTCTTCCATTAAAAGAACAGCATTAGGCTCGACGCCTGTGGCTCAATCAGTTAAGGCGCCAGCCACGTACACCTAAGGTGGCAGGTTCGAATCCCCAATCCGGGACCGCCAAACAACAATGATGGCTGCAACCAAAAAATGGCCGGGCGTTGTGGCAGGCGCCTGTGGTCCCAGCTACTTGGGAGGCGGAGGCAGGAGACTCTCTTGAGCCCAGGTGTTGGAGGTTGCTGTGAGCTGTGATGCCATGGCACTCTACCCAGGGGGATAGCTTGAGGCTCCGTCTCAAAAAAAAAAAAAAAAAAAAGAACAGCATTAGGGATCAAGAGTTAAAGGACTAAGACCCTAGGTCAGATTAATCAAAGTGGCAAGGTGCAGATTTCTTTCATTCAAACTAGCAGTTTCATGCAAACTCGTGGTGCAAAGGTTGAACATAAAGCCAAATGATTTTATACTTTTAAAACATCCATTTGTAGGGTGACTGGAAAGATCACCTATATGGTCTGTCTAACAAGGGTACAAGTGCACTTTTCTAGAACTAGAGTATAAATGTTTTAACACAATAACTAAGTAAATGACACAAAGTCTATGTTAACCAGGTTGATGGAAATATTTCAAATTGTATATGAAAACAGTACACTGTACCCCATGTTTGCATTAATGTATATAGCTATCATTTAATAAAAAATTAAAATTAAAAAAAGATATCCATTTGTTTTTCATAATTTAGCTCAATTTTAAACAAAAATTGAAATTAATCCCATGGTATATGGCACACATCCTCATAGGACTCAACTACAAGTCAGACTTTACCTTACAAACACAAATAATGTAATTTAATTGTATGTACCCTTATAGTAATGGAAATTTTTTTAAAAAGGAATTAATACTATTTTTTTTGGGTCATATTACTCTGAAATACTAGCTCTACTAAAGAAGTTAAATGCCGGTTTTATTTTCAGTCTTCTTTTCCATGCAGATTTATGGAGCCTCGTTCCTCCTACATGCTACAAGCTATAGGGGGCTCTTTGGAGGAGACAAACATGACCAAGACAGGGACCCTATTCTCTGAGAACTTCTTTTTTACCTGGATATGGCTATCTTCAATAGAAAAATGGCCTTTGTAGCTGTAAGCACAGAATAATCTTTAAACACACAATTATCTAAATACTAAGCATATTTGTCGGTATGACATTTAAAATCATCTTCAGGAAGAAAAAAAAAAGAATTTGGGGTGGTGCCTGTGGCTCAAGAGAGTAGGGCACCGGCCTCATATGCTGGAGGTGGTAGGTTCAAACCCAGCCCTGGCCAAAAACTGCAAAATAAATAAATAAAAATAAAATCATCTTCAGATTGGTGGTATATGAATTTCACTTTGGGAAGTACAAGCAAGAATCCAAGGTACTCAATTCTCTGAGAACTTTTAACAACAGGAAAGATTAAATACATAGAGAAACTGAATACAAGCCAAGATCTTATAAGATCAATAGTAGTAAGTGAAGTACCCTGAAAAATGCAGAGGGCCCAGCAGGCACTTCTGGGATGAACAGAGAAGGCGACAGGGAGAAGATGGCACAAGAGGCAAAAAGAACTTGGAAGGAAAAGCTTCGAGATGGGAATGTTTCAAGGGAGGTTGGGAATGGCCAGGTAATTTACTATGCCTGCAGCTGGACTACATGTCAGATCGTGAAGATTCTTTCCTGAGGCCTGTCAGGCTGTGTCCCTCATGGTACATGCCCACAGCTCAGTGCCCTTCACCAGTTCCGCAGACCCTACTTGTGACTGGGAATGAGAATAGCAGAGGCAGGTTTCTGGGGCTGGCAGAAGAAAATGGCTGGCCAGTGGAAGATGTAGAGGAAGGGCCAGAGGAAGCCTGTAGCGCAACTGACCTGGGCTGCCCCCAAGTGCAAGGGCGCAGGTCACCTAAGGGTGTGCATGACCGTCTGAGTCCTCAGGCACCCAGGTGGAGGGTGCAGCACTCAGCCATTCTGGAGGCCCAGAGGCTCTGCACCCACTCCCAGGTTTCTGAGGCAAACAGCTTCTACTTGGGAGAGTAAATAAAAGCAACAGTCACCCCACAAAAGGTACGCTGGCAAAAGCTAGCTGAACTTGGTCATTCTAACGATGCCAAGACACCTCATCTTCTGCATTTACTCACAAGCCTGACTGATGCTCGTCTCTTAGAGTTCTCACACATTAATATTCCCACTTCATCTCTAATTATTCTGCTTGATATTAAACTTTCACAGCTGCTCTCCTGGATGCCTTTCCATTCTTCATACCTCCAATAGAAAGATCTGTCTGAAATGCCAATTTGATCTTAGCAAGCCCTGCTACAAATCTTAAGAGGTATTATCCAAAGATCCTTGTGACACAAGGCTTTTCTTTTATCTAGTGAGCTTCCCCCCACCACACACACACACCCCTTAAACTCTCATTTCCCGACACTCTAATCCTCCATAGGTCCCTGTATCTAGACTTGTCAAATTAATTCTACCTTTGTTCAATATTCTCTCTTGTTTTCATACATTTGCAGCGACTATTCAGAAATGATTCAATAGAGTACAGTGGGGCTCAAGAATATTTCTTCCTGACCAGAGCCCTAGGTGACTTCCCCGCAAGTGTTGGTGGAACACACGTGAACCACTGAGCACTCCACCTGGATGCCCCTGGCTGTGCAGACCCTACACGTCCAGCACAACTCCAGACCCTCTTTCTAGCCTCACGCCTTCCTATCCAATGAATGCACAAGTCCTGTTGATTCAAACTCAGAAATCCCTCTCACATCCACCCCCACCTCTGCATCTCCCTGCCTTTACTCTAGTTGAGACATTCACCATCTTTTGCCTTTATTATTTCAGTAGCCCTTTCAACTGTCCTTCCATCCCCAGGCTTTGCCCCAGCCCAGTCCATTCTCTATACTTCAGCCCGAGTTATCAGTATAAACTGAATCATGCCACTTCCCAGCACACTTCCATTTGCTCTCAGGTAAAAGCTGAAATTCTTTTCTGGATCTTTAAGGCCCGGTATGACTAGTCCCTTCCTGCTTTCCAGCCTTGTAACTCACGTCCCTGTATCCCTCTGCCAGAGGGAATTTGATGGGTCACTGAGCCTATGTACATACTTTGATTTTACCCAAAATAATTTTCTACCACATCTTTGCCTAGATAACTATGTTATACTTGAATAATCACTATAAATGTTATTTTTTGTAGAACCTACCCAGACTTGGTCTGAGATCTATACCCCTCATCTGTCTTCCCACAGTGTGTGGATCTTCCCCATCTCACCATTGTTTGGACTGTTTCTCTATTTCCTTTTTTTGTCCTCACAAGATGAAAGCCTGGGCATGCAAGGCCTGTTTTGTCCCACGGTGCTATCCGTGGTATTCTTTTTTTTTTGGCCAGGGCTGGGTTTGAACCCACCACCTCCAGCATATGGGGCTAGCACCCTACCCTTTGAGCCACAGGCGCTGCCCCTATCCGTGGTATTCTTCAAGCAGGGTTTTTGCGTAAATGAATGAATGTATTCATTCTTATCCTTTACCACATCTGCTTTCCTCTTAGTTTCTTCATCATCTACCTAGTTCCACAAATCAGAGTGGAAAGGTCATTTGTCTTCCTCACCTACCACACCCCACGGGCTCTCGTGATTCTGTTCTAAATCTTGCACAAATCTGCCCTTTTTCCCCTTCCTCATTGCCTCCACCTTGTTTTACACCATTGCTATCTCAACAGTCTCTTACTGGTCTCTCTGGCTCTGATTTGGCCCTCAACTCTATCCTCGTGCTACAGCACGAGAGCAGAGCTTCACGGCTGGCGCTTCTTCTTCAAAGTGGTGACTCGCGTGTGTGTGCTGGGACATTTAGCAGCGTCCTTGGCTCCCACCCACTGGAAATCGACTGCACACCCCCTTCAGTTGTGAAAAGCAAAATCATTTTTTCTGACACTGCTAAACATCCTTCAGGGGACAAAATCACTCATGGTTGAAAACCACTGAGCTAAAGTGATCTTTCTACATGAAAATCTGATTATGTCACTTCTCTGTTCAAAAACCAATGGAAAAAACATACACACATGCACATATGCATGTGGAAGTATATTGAAATGTTAGTGTTTGCCGAGATCTATAGGTTGTTCGTCTGTTATGGAAATGTAATAAAGAGTAAGAGTGGGCAGCGCCCATAGCACAGTAGTTAGGTGCCAACCACATGCACCGAGGGTGGTGGGTTAGAACCCGGTCCGGGCCAGCTAAACATCAATGACAACTGCAACAAAAAAGAAAATAGCTGGGCGTTGTGGCAAGCACCTGTAGTCTCAGGTACTTGGGAGACTGAGGCAAGAGAATCAGTTAAGCCCAAAGAGTTTGAGGTTACTGTGAGCTGTGATGCCACAGCATTCTACCCAGGGTGACAGCTTGAGAATCTGTCTCCAAAAAAAAAAAAGTAAGATTGGTATTATTTTGGAAGTGATTAATGGCTCCCCACTGCCTACAGGATCGAGTTCAAGCTCCTTCACATGGCATTGCATTGCATATTTACATAAAAGGTGCCTGCATTGTGGGCCCTGCCAACTCCTCCCGCCCCAGCTCACCAGTTCTCACCTTTCCTGGGTCACTGAGCCCAGCAGTTGAATGCCTGTTTGCTCCAGTCTCTGCACCTTTGCTTGTGCTACTCCTTTTGACAGGTGCAGCCTCTGGGCTCTGAATTGCCTGGCTCAATCCTATTTGTCCTTCAAAAATTGGCCCTTCTCTTCCAAGAAGGCCTCTGGATGCTCCAATCTGAGCTAAGGGCTTCTCCTGCATGTTCTCCTGGCAGGAATGTCGTGCACTACCAGAGCACATGGTATGTTATGCCACAATCATTGTGTCCCTGGCTGGCACCCAGGTTGCAGCTGTGGCCCCGGTATCCCTCTGTCAACTCTAAAAAGCACCCCTTCCTCAAAACCTTTCAATGTCACTTGCCAGAAGCTGCCATAATTCACACAGATCCATGATGGTCACGAGGTAACTAGGGCTTCTCAGAGTTCTGTGGTCATCTGGTGTTCCCTACTAGATCACAAAGTCCCCCCAGGCAGGGATTCTGGTTTAATTTCACTATTTTTTTTCTTTGTTTCATAAATTTCACTATTTTATCTCCAGTACTAACCCAGTGTCTAATCCAGAGTGGGACTTTGACAAAAGCCTAATAAAAAAGTGAAAGAGAGTATCAGGTTGGCTACAATCACTCATGCCAGGAATTCTGACAGCCCTCACCATGGTGGGAATAAACTAAGTCACATGATTCCCAAACCTGCCGGAGCATCCAAATTTCCAAATAAATGAATAAAGCTCCCTGCAGCCTACTTAAGAGCTTCTGAATCAGAATCGCAAGGTTGGGGCCTAATAATCTGGCATGATTTTGATATTGATGGTGAGATTCTGTAAATATATCAAGTAGGAACCCAGGATTAAACTCAGAACCAGTCCCTTTGTCTTGCTTCTCCCTTTTGCCATCACACCTGCCGTTCTTTTGTGGACACCACACCTGGGACTAGGGAAGGCATTTCTTAAAGAAGGATCTTGTTTGCTCTACTTCTCCCCCCCCCACCCCGTCTGGGTGTCTTGGAGTCCTGTGTCTTCTGACTCAGATACAGGCAGGGGCTAGAAAAGAGGAAGCAGGCACAGTCGGACACCTGGATGGAGTGGGGGTGAAGGGCGGAAGGAACAGAGAGAGAGAGAGGGAAGACACATCCAGCAGAAAATGTGATCTGGCTTTTTAATGTTCCAAATTAAATTCGACCCTTTTGCTTATGTAACCCGTGGTTGCCGCTAGACGGCCTAAGCTGTGTGTGCCCCATGGATCAGGCAAATTTGGGCATGTCTGAAGGGCAGCTAGGTGAATCCACCAAAGCTCTTTGCAGCTGAAGGACAGCTGCATCTTCCTTCATGGTGGGAAAGACACTGGTAAAGTAACTGGGCGTCTGGAACAACTATAGATTCTTCTTGGCAGCCAAGAAGACTGCGCTTGTAAGTTCATGGCCCACACTATCTGATGCCTACTGAACTCTAGAAGGATGTTGTGAAATGATGGAGTTACTGAAATTCTGTGGTAGGAGCTGAGCACCACATCTTACATGCACTAGATACCCCATAACAAGGCACATGGAAACACAACTTACAGGAAGATATTGGGGAAATATGTGCAATGTATACTTTTCTTGAATTTACTGGAAAATAATAAATAAGTAAGGAGGTTCCCATAGCTCAGTGGTTATGGCACCGGCCACATACACCAAGGCTGGCAGGTTCAAACCCAGCAGGGGCCGGCTAAAACAACAATGACAATTGCAACAAGAACAACAACAAAAATAGCCGGGCATTGTGGCAGGCACCTGTAGTCCCAGCTGCTTGGGTGGCTGAGGCAAGACAATCCCTTAAGCCCAAGACTTTGATGTTGCTGTGAGCTGTGATGCCACAGCACTCTACCCAGGGCAACAGCTTGAGACTGCCTCAAAAAAATAAAAACAAATCAATAAATAAATATATGAATGGGAAATTTTTTTCCTGGGGTCAGGGTGGGGTCAATCATTTATAAATACATTTAAAGTCATAATGAAATAATTTGGGAAGTGTATTAAGTTCGGAAGGAGGAACAAATCATATCTGAAGCAGGAGTGGTAAGGCTTTTTGCCTTTTTATACATTCACGAAGTCAAGTTCCCATGGCTTCTTATCTAACTATTAAGAAATCAGGGCAGTGCCTGTGGCTCAAGGAGTAGGGCGCTGGCCCCATATACTGGAGGTGGCGGGTTCAAACCCGGCCTGGCCAAAAATGCAACAACAACAAAAAATAATAATAAAAGAAATCAAAGCTTTATGGTACCGTATACTTTCACTGGCTGAGCCTTAAAGCGATGAGTATATCTGGTGAAATGACAAAGGGCTGGGGAGGGTGACCCATCATCCAGTGTCATTTCTCAGGTAAAAGGAAAGCTTAAAAGAGAAAAAGAAATTTCTCTGATAAGCGAGATTTTTAGAGCTGAACAGAAGGCTGTCTTTTGCCATCTGTCGGTTCTTTTTTTCTTTGATTGCAGAAGATCCTCTAACCTGCTTTGCTAACTTGTTATCCAGAGCACCAAATGTGACCAAGTCCAGTCCTTGATGGCTTCTGCAAGTAGAAACCTGACTGCTGCCTGGCCCAGGATGACTGTGCCTCCCCAGCCCTTTGTCAGCCCCTCCTTATACTCATAGGCAGATCGGAGCTCCTGAATGAGTCTGTAATTTGAAGGTTGATTTTGTATTTTCAAGGATCAGAACTTCCAAAGAAAGTTAGGTTCTACCTGAGGTTAAAGTGCTCCCCAGAATGTATGACACAATTTGTATCACTTGCCATAGCAGAACACTCCCCTTAAAAAAATACTTCCTCCCTCACATATAGGATTTATATCCACATACTTAGGTCACATTCAAATTTAAAAATCTAAAGGACATGATTTTAAATTTTATCTTCCGAAACTTCTTAGGAGCAAGACACAGTGCCTTTATTATATTCCATGCCTGCAGAATTAATAAATATTTACCAATAAAGGATAATTAATATTAAGGAAAATGTTAAATATTCCTACTTACATTTTAAAAGTAAAATGTATGTAAAGAAGATAAGTTCTGAAAACTGATAAACACATACATACACTTAAATGATGAAATGGGTTTTGTGTCTGCCTGCTGTTCTGTGTTTGAGTTTGGTTAAAAGAGCTACAAGTCATTTCGGTATCTAAGAAGGAAATTTGCAAAACAAAATTTCACAATTTTTTAAAGTTGGTTTATAACCCAAATACATGACACCCAGAATTAAGATTACAGCTCTTTTATCTTCTTTAACCACTTCTGCGGTAACTTGCAATACGAGCTTGGAAATAATTTGCCCAGAGAATTAACAGGTTCCTCAACTTTTCTTGGTTTGTTAAATCAGATTGTTCAACTGTGCAATACTCTGTCTCAAGAAAATCACCTAAAGTACAAATTACATCATAAATCCTTGCTACACCACACCTTAGGAATGTTTCTTTTCCCCTTAAAAGAAGTATTCCCTGTGCAAGAAATACTCCCCAATTTTAAATCCCCCAAATGAGAGACACATTAGACTCTCAAACATTTCTTACAAAGAAAAGCAACTCACCGATTTGAAGAGTTATTTCCTTGCAAAGTGACTGTGGTAGAGACAGTCACATAGATTAGGTCTACATTTTGTTCAGCTCTTCATTAGTTCATCAGCCAAAAACAACCTCAGGTGAAAGCTGGAAGTGAAAAAACCTTCCATCCGCCCAAGAGGGGAGGACAGGGCTCTGCCGAGTCCCAGCGCCTCATCACACGCCCCGCCAGCTGCTTGCCGGCTCTTGTTTTTCAGTGCCAGTGACCTCCAACACCTTTTATTCGGTGCTGCAACGCTCTCTTAATGGTTTCAGGCTCACGGAACACATCACGTGCCAAGCCCACACCTTAAGAGGGTGGGAAGCTGTAACCAGGAAGACGTGCCGAAAATATTTAGCAGTCAGCTTGACTGCACAGAAGCACAGCCTTGCTTGTTTTTCACAAAACAATCCAACACCACAGTGAGTCAAGTGAACTGATTTATACAGTTCTCAACCAGGAACTACCTGGAAACGACATTCCTACTGCTCCAAAAACATTTCCTCTAAAAACCTTATATTTAAGCGCTGGGCAACCATACGGGAACAGCTGCCCTCATATTTCTATGAACAGTAATGCGTTTCCCCCCATTTTTGAACTTGACTTTGTCTACTCCTGGCAACGCCTTTGCTCATTTCATATCTGCTCTCATGTAGTCTTTATACCCCACTCTCCTTACGACACACATACTCACTAAAGGAGGAGTAATTTTAATTTAGTTATCTCTTCCTGGATCCACCTCTTGGAGCAGTGGAAAGACTGTTACTGTTTCCCAAGTTTTAATCCATCATTCATCAAATGCACCACCCCTGTCACGGCTTAGAAGTTGGATTTCAGGTGAGCCAAGTTTATGGTTTTATAAGGATTTTGTCACTGCGTGAGCTCAATTCCTGTTTCCTAAAAACAAACAAGTCCTGTTTCTTTTGTTACTATCTGAGTTGAAATTCTAAGAACAAACATTAAACATTCTGGACACAAAACAGGCTGCTGGCCGCTGAGATCAGATAACTTACAGACTGTCACATGATCTGAGTTTAACTCACCCTTTCTGCCCCTGAGATTGAAGCTTTGAAGTCTCCTTTCCAGATTTCCTGAATGAGAACAGGGAGGCAAGTGATGATCTGAAGCTCAGCCGGGAAGGAACAGATGTTGGTTTTTTTTGATTAGTTAAATTTTTAGATCTTGATGTTTGTAATTCTGAAAAAAAAAAATTGCAAAACTTTTGTATCATTAAAATATTTCCAGGTAAATAAACTTAAAAGAATAAAGCGTTCACTCTTATTTCCCTCTCTCTCTCTAGGCCAGTGGTTCTCAACCTTCCTAATGCCCTTTAATACAGTTCCAGTGGGTTGCGACCCACAGGTTGAGAACTGCTGCTCTATGCAATCTAAAAATGGAGGTATCCTCCCCTGAAGACCTCAGGAATTAAGGGGAGTCAGAGGCTTCATTTCAGAGTCCTGTGCCTCTGGTGGTTCTGCCAAGCAGAGAAAATCCTCACAGGTAGTAAGGTTTAAGTCTGTACTGGGGATGGGTGTCCCTCCTCTCATGCCAGCTGTGTCAGTGTTTTCAACATGGCTTCCATGGCTGTCTAAACTCAAGCTAGGAAGTCAGGAAGCCCATCCAGTTCTCATGTTGCTTGACCACTGTGTCCTTCAGCAATTTCGTACTTTAAAATCATGGTGATAGGTATCACCTACATGGCTTTTATATCAAAGTCAGCAAAGAGAAAGAAAATTAAGTCACTTAGATTGTTTCTTATTCTTCCCAACATCTCTCTCTGTGCGTATGTATTTGCTACATATAACGTTTCACCTGTGTGTTCACACATAACATTTACAGGTTGAGTAACCCAAATCCAAAAGTTCAAAATCCATGGCGCTCCAAAATGTTAAACTTTGTGAGCACCTACATGATGCTCAAAGGAAATGCTCATGGGAGTGTTTCAGATTTGGGATGCTCAGTGGTAAATATATACAATGCAAATATTCCAAAATCCAAAAAGATCCAAAATCTGGAACACCTCTGGTTTCAAGCATTTCAGGAAAGAGATAGCCAACCTGTATATGCATAATACACACCCTATGGATAGATATATATAATAATATAATAGCTTTATACTTGAGTATTAAAACTCAAAGGTAACGTCAATATATACAAAGTCCATAACACCTTAATACTTTTGGACATGCTGACTTTATAAATATTAGAGGAATTTAGAATAAGGGAAAAGACCCCATGGTATATATGGGGCTGATCTAAAAATGAACTGTGAGTCTTTTTAGATAGATTTGTTTATTAGGGGTGTTATAAGATATTATCAATATATGATAAGTTTAGAAATAGTATTATTGACACATGCTTGATGACGTTCTAATGTTAGTAATACATGCAAGAGCACTCAGTGTGACTTTGTATCAGTAGAGAGATATTTTATACTATTTTAATATATTGTAATTTCTAATGTACTTTGTTATTTTCACAATAGCCCTGTGAAAGTAGGTTTTAGTATCTTCATTAAGCACATGCTGGTAGTCACACAGAATGTACATAGATGGCATTTAAAAGAATTCATTTACAGAGTTTACTAAAAGACCACAAGAGGGACAGACCCTCTGCTACCTTCTCTCTCTCTCTCGTCTCCTCTGATCCTTCCCTCCCCAACTACCCCTTCTGTGCTTCCTCTTCCTTCTTTATCATCATCCCATTTATTTTAGTGCTTACTGTGTTCTGGCTTAAAACTTTACATACACAATTTTACCCAGTTCTTATGACCATCCCATGAGGACATCCCTGGACTGAGGCAAAATGAGCAACCATTTAAAGATAAGAAAATTAAATACAACCCATTTAAAGATGAGAAAATTCACCTAATGTGCACATTGTGAGGGTGAATAACACACCCCTGGGTGAGGGGCTCGTCTACAAATGGAACTTTACCCTGGAAGTGAGAACAATGTAACCTAAAAATTGAACCCTTATATTAATTTCAGTAAAGCTTAAAAAAATAGTAAGGATGGGAAAATTGAGAGTTACAGAGAATGAATAACTTAGCTAGATGACATGGATAGAGACAAAGTAGAGAACTTGACCCAGGCCTTTTTTTTTTTTTTTAAATCAATGGCTGTGTTACTAATTACTACGCTATCTTGCCTGATTCTAAAAATAATGCTGAGCCCTGACAGTATAGTAAAATTTCAGTTTGCGTTTTTAATGTATATTGTAAAACTTTGGTGCTTTATGACTTTAAAATAGTCCTAAACATGGATTGGTTAACTTGGAGATTCACTGAGCCATTATCTACAATAATATACCACAGAAAAAGAAAAAAAATTAAATAAAATTATTATGATTTATTTTATTATTATTATTATTATTTTGCAGTTTTTGGCCAGGGCTGGGTTTGAACCTGCCACCTCAGGCATATGGGGCTGGCACCCTACTCCTTTGAGCCACAGGCACCACCCTATTATTATTTCTTTTTGAGACAGAGTTTCACTATGTCACTGTTGGTAGAGGGCTGTGACATCATAGCTCACAGCAACCTCAAACTCTTGGGCTGAAGCGATTCTCTTGCCTAAGCCTTCCATGTAGCTGGGACTACAGGCGCCCGCCACAACACCCGGCTATTTTTTGTTGCAGTTGTCATTGTTGGTTAGCTGGCTCGGGCTGGATTTGAACCCGCCACCCTTGGTGTATGTGACTGGCGCCTTAACCACTGTGCCATGGACCTGAGCCAATAAAATTATTTTCTTACCATTTTTTGCCATCTCCTTCCTTAGCCTATATGTAAGTGGTTGTTTTAACATTTGGCTAACATCTGTTTCATTGCAGAACTTTTTTCTTTGAATTTCTTCAAACCATTCACCAGTCACTCCTTGGAGCCATCTGATATCCCGCTTTGTCTTCTGAAGTTTGCTGAAATAAAATAAAAACATCAATGCACCCTTTAAATTCATTCACGTCTGGTACACGTTCATGTGATGGACAAAACCTCACCTAATGGAAGAAAAGCATAAAATATGAGTCTAGAAAAAAGTTGACTCTAGTTAGATTTTTCTTTTCACCACTGTGTATATATTTTAGGTGTATTCTTCAAAGTAGAATGACAACTTATAGGTTTTTCCCAGTAATTAAAATAATTCAGAGCAACCTGAATTGAGCAATGTGCTAAAACCTGTCCTAAGAACACGTAGTGCAACTGAGTGACAGATGCCCGAGTGACATGCAGAAACTAGAATATTCTAGCTCTGATTACTCATTCATTTTTAATGCATTAAATATTTATTGAGCAATCCTAATTAATTAAATGTTTATTGAGGCCCCATGGAGGCTGTGGGGATTCAACAGTGAATGAAATAGGACCCTTACTTTTCTAGGCAGTGGGCAAAGATAAAAGGCTGCCATTCAGAAAAGAAATTATTGAATATAATGGCCTCAGACAATGAAACTCAAAAACACAAAAACATGAAAGCCTATGAACGAGCACTGGGCTATTGCAAAGGCAGAAAGGGAAAGTATAATTTCAGACCAACAGGAAAAGGCATCCAGAGCACAAAAGCATCTACCAGGCTTGAAATTCTATCATCACTTCTTTTTTCCTTCTTTTTTGCCCTTTCCTGCTTAGTCCTCTTTCAAATGAAAATACTGATCTAGGGTGGCACCTGTGGCTCAGTGGGTAGGGCGCCCATATACCAAGGGTGGCCAGTTCAAACCCGACCCCAGCTAAACTGCAACAAAAAAATAGCTGAGCCTTGAGGTGGGTGCCTGTAGTCCCAGTACTCGGGAGGCTGAGGCAAGAGAATCGCCTAAGCCCAAGAACTGGAGGTTGCTGTGAGCTGTGATACCACAGCACTCTACCAAGGGTGACAAACTGAGATTCTGTCTCAAAAAAAAAAAATGAAAAAAGTAAAGAAAATACTGGTCTAAGTCCTTAATTAAATCACTGGATGTCATGATTTTTTTTTTCAAAGTAAATCATTTTGTTGTATTTAAGCTGTTTGGAAATACAAGGTGCTTAATCCAGAAGGGGACATCCCTGGACTGAGATAAAATGAGTAGAAAGGGGAATTTGAAAAACTTGATCACAGGGTGGCACCTGTGGCTCAGTGAGTAGGGCGCTGACCCCATATACCGAGGGTGGTGGGTTCAAACCCAGCCCCGGCCCAAACTACAATAACAACAACAACAACAAAATAGCCAGGCGTTGTGATGGGCACCTGTAGTCCCAGCTACTTGGGAGTCTGAGGCAAGAGAATCACCTAAGCCCAAGAGAGCTGGAGGTTGCTGTGAGCTGTGACGCCACAGCCCTCTACTAAGGGTGACAAACTGAGACTCTGTCTCTAAAAAAAAAAACACCAAAAAACTTCATCACAAGGCTGATAAACTGGCTGGTTTTGCAAAGCACAGATGAAGAAGTTAGGCACATTGCTGGGTTCCAGTCCTGGGAATTCTGCTGTTTGTGGAAGTATTTCATGTGACTCAGCAGTTTTGTCTTTTATCCGGGGTCTGCTGGAAGGCACAAGTGTTAGGGTCATGATATAACCAAGAAGGTGACAAACAAGATGTCTTGCAAAGCAGCAAATTTGGGGTTAAAGGCAGTGAACTAAGATGGCCATAACTCAAGTTCCTGCTCAAGGCAACGATACTGCCATTTCACAAAAATACTGGAGAAAGAAGCCAGAGGTCACTCTGCCCTGACTTGTGTTTCGAAAAGCATTAGGCAGCCGTCACTGCTCAGCCCACAAAATCCACATTGCTGCCTCCTCTTTTGCCACTGCCACCCTCTGACCCTGGTCAGCCCGTCTCTTCTCTATTGCGTCCTCCATCACTAATACAACAGACTAGGAAACCTTAAGTGTCTGCAGCTAACCCAAATTGGCTGCCTCCAACTTCTTAACACCTGCTTACTAATGTGCCACGTTTGTACACAACCTCCACTTTCTCGGACCACCCCCTTAATTGTCAGGCCTCCAAATGCCAGCAGCACCCTCCTCTACTTCTTAGTAGACACTGGAACATCTCATTTCAGAGGACGGTCAAGCTACCCGACTGTGAATATCATATATAAACACAATGTTTTTCCCGACAGTCTTGATATAACGTAGACTTTTTAAAAAATAATCATACTTCACTTAGTCCCAGCTCAAGCACTCATTCCACTCTTGGACTCAGACCCATCACTGCCTGTTCTTTCCCATCTTCTGGCAAATGGAACCAACAGTCTGTATTTCCCTGCAAGTACTCATACACTTCGAATTATACTCCAGGAAATACATCTTAAAGCAATAATCCTACTCCAAGTACATTACTTTAACTGAACATCATAAAGTTGTTAACAATAATTATGCAGATTATGTAGAATATATACAACCCCATATGAAATAGGAAAAACAAAATACAACATTGTACCTAATACAACTATATGAAAATGATCCCTCATTTGGGGACACACTTCTGATAGTAGTGACAAGTAGATAAGAAAAAATGAAACTGGACAATCTTTTAGAGTAGAATAATTATAGGTATCATTTCTATTTTTACCTTAATTTGTTATGTTCAATTTTATTTTTGCTTTTTTATTGTTCAATATGTCCAGTTCTTTCTTTCTTTCTTTTCTTTTTTAGAGACCAAGTCTTACTTTATCGCCCTCGGTAGAGGGCTGTGGCATCACAGCTCACAGCAACCTCCAGCTCTCTTGGACTTAGGCGATTCTCCTGCCTTAGCCTCCTGAGTAGCTGGGACTACAGGCACCTGCCACAACGCCCAGCTATTTTTTTGTTGCTGTTTGGCCAGGGCCGGGTTTGAACCCACCACCCTCAGCATATGGGGCTGGTGCCCTCCTCACTGAGCCACAGGCGCCGTGTACAGTTATTTCTTCTTTCTGTTTAATTCTGAATTTGTATTTATGTTGTCATTTTTCTATTAAATATTTTTTGGAGATAGACAGCAAAAAGTCTGTCATATTGTCATAATCCTAACCCAAGTCACTATTGCTCTTTTGGTGTGATTTTTCCTCTGCATTCTCCCCATGACTGTGATACAAGAATTCAGCACAGGACTGAGGAAGGCCCTGCCCTGCATGGTGCAGAGGCTGAGACACAGGGCAAGCAGAGCAGATATGGCTCAGCCCCCAGAGTGCTCACAGTCTAGCGGGAGAAAGATGAATCCAGGAACAACCCAGACAGAAAGTAACAACCAGTAGTGAGTACGAGATATTCATTCAATGCACATCTAGATGCTGGGCAAAGAGCAGTGAAAAAGTCAAGTCTTTTCCCTCATGGGATTTAAATTCTGCTGGGGTAGGAGTATTTGCATGGGACAAACAATAAAAAAGGAAGAATGTTATATGCCATGAGAGCACGTAACAAGGGACCCCCAGGCTGGGGCAGCAGCGAAGATGTCCCTGAGAAGATGACACTGGGCTGGAAGAATGCAGGATGGAGGGGTTGTGGGCAGAAGTGTCCGGGAGAGGGCTCTCCAGGCAGGGGGGCAGCCGTGGTAGACCAGCAGGTGCCCCAAGGGAAGAGGCAAGGAATGAAATGATGCCCACAGAGCTGGAGTTCAGAGATGAAGGGCAAGGCTGACCCAAGGGGGGCAGACAGGCTGCCGTTGGATCACACTGCAGTGGGGGTCAGGTTAAGCAGTTTGGTGTTTGGTCCTAAGCAAGCAGAAAACATTGATGGCTTAGCAGGGGTGTGACACATCAGATTTGCATCTTTAAAAGATCATCGTAGCTGCAGGTGGAGAGTAAACTGCAGGGGGAGACAGGAGACCAGTGAGGGTACATGTAAGGTCTAAGAGAGAAAAGCATTTGCTTGTACCAGGATGGTGGTGGTGAAGCTTAAGAAGTGGAAAGTGGCTTGGCGTCTGTGGCGCAAGCGGCTAAGGAGCCACCACATACACCTGAGCTGGCAGGTTCGAATCCAGCCTGGGCCTACCAAAAAATAGCCGGGCGTTGTGGCGGGCACCTGTAGTCCCAGCTACTTGGGAGGAGGAGGCAGAAGAATCACTTGAGCCCAGGAGTTGGAGGTTGCTGTGACCTATGATGCTATAGCACTCTACCCAGGGTGACAGCTTCAGGCTCTGTCTCAAAAAAAAAAAAAAGTGGAAAGTGAGTTCAGAATGACTTAGGGGGAAATTGACACCCAAGTGATGGAATGACTTTGGGGGGTTAAGGCCAGAGACATTTCAAGGAAGATTCCTAGATTTCTGATTTACATAAGTGCATAAAAGATGCCACTCATAGAGATAGTGCACTTATACTTTAAGAAACCCTAAACTTGGCTTGACGCCTGTGGCTCAAGTGGCTAAGGCACCAGCCACATACACCTAAGGTGGTGGGTTCGAATCCAGCCCGGGCCCGCCAAAACAACAATGACGGCTACAAAACAACCAGGCGTTGTGGTGGGCACCTGTGGTCCCAGCTACTTGGGAGGTTGAAGCAGGAGACTGGCTTGAGCCCAGGAGTTAGAGGTTGCTGTAAGCTGTGATGCCACAGCATTCTACCCAGGTGGATAGCTTGAGGCTCTGTCTCAAAAAAAAAAAAAAAAAAAAAACCCAAAAAACAAAAAACCCTAAACTTAACTATTTCAAGTATTTTTCTTTTTCAAATTTAATATTTTGGTGGCACTATTTATAATTGTCAGCAATTTTTTGTAAGAATTTTTGTTTTCTTTGTTTAATAAACTAAATTATTATTATGTTAAATAAATATTATATTGGAATGAGACATATTTGACAGAAAATGCTGGTTCATTATTTTTCTTATTTGTTTTAAATGTTTCACCCAGGATTTTTGCTTTCATTTTGATCAAAGTTTGAACATTGAGCCATACAAACCTTCTTCTGGCTGTGACTAAAGTAGGTAAAAACATTAATAATCTGTTGATACATTTATGCCAATATTTATCTGCTAAAGAGAATGAGAAATGAAATTCAGAGAGTGGTGACAGATAAATAAAACTCAGATAGTAGTGACAAGTAGACATAGGAAGATTTAAGATATTCGTAAGCAGAAATATTTCAAGGTTGATCCTATTTGTCAGGAAAGTAGACAAACACGTATAGCCAGAAGCCCAAAATTCAAGGTTTAGGGAGCCAATAACGGGTGGTGTTTAGGGTTACCAAGGAAGTAAGACAGAGATAGCTCTGGCCTTTGAAGTTGGGTTGACTTTTTTGTCATTCATTAGGAATAGCGAATGACAAAAAAGTTAAACTCCATGGGTACCTACAACTCACTTTCTTAACCTTACATACCTAATAGCCTTGTAAAATACCATAGTATAGTATAACATATAAATTATAGCATAATATATAAATTTACAATGGTGAATTTGTCATTCACTATGAATGACAAAAAAGTTAAGCTCTGTGGGTACCTATAACTCACTTTCTTAACCTCACATACCTTAGAGGCTTATAAAAGACTATAGTATAGTATAACATATAAATTATAGCATAAATTTACAATGGTTGACTGAGCTGCTTATACAAAAAGGAGTGTGACAATTGTTAACAATTGTACGTAAAATCACTGGTTTAGAATTATTTGTTTACTTGCAAAAGTAAAATGTCAAACACATCCCACATTACCAAATAAGAAAAAATGATGTGCAGAAAGCAGAGACACAGTGACGGAAACGTGAGGATGGTATTTTACATCTCAGCTGGTCTCCATCTGACAGAGGTAACAGTTGTCTGTAAGTGGAATTCAACCAAGTTCACGACCAGCCTGCACGGGGCTCTTCCTCGTTGAGGATGGTTTGTTATGTTCTCAGGCAGCCAATCAGGGCGCATAGTCTGCTTTACGCCCCTGAGAAGACCATCGGGTTGCAAACGACACACATACAGGCAAATTACTTACTAGTACACAGCTTCTCTGCTTAATTAGTCCAGCATGACTCAACATATCACAAAGGTCTGTTGTGTACACTTCTAATTTGTTTTACCCTTAGGCTGATCAAGTTGACTAAATTAGATCAGGTCTTTTCTTGCTGGGCTGCAGGCCCAGCCCTCTCTTCCAAGTCCAAATGCCCTTTCTTTGCCCACATGAATCTTAGCCTGACCAGTGCTGTCTTGGTTTCCATCCTGCCCCTTCCTGGATATGCCACCCCTCTTATGTCCCTCCACATGAGCTACATTGATTTTTCTTTTATTTGCCAGTCTTGAGTTATGAATCCCATCTCCCCTTCCTCTTTGTCTCCCCCAGCTGTGCCTTTACCAGTCACCTTTCTTTGTCTTTGTTCTGAGCAAGCCTTGGTGCTCACCTTTATTTCTGTGATTAATGAATCATGTACTAACCACTTAGAAGGGCTCAGTAAATGATAGCTATCTCTTTATCTCCCATTTTTCAGCCTCTGTTATCCCAGCTAATAAAACCCAGGCCCATTCTCGAGTTACCAACAGATAGTAGAAAGAATGCAGGAATCTGGTGGGGTTCTAGCTGGGAGATCTTGGCCAAAGATTTATCTTTCTTGGCTTTATTTTCCCCATTTGTAAAAGAGGACTAGGTGATGGGTAGATTGTTTTCAAATAAGGCCGCCACCATTCCTCTCAGCCCTGAGGCACACTCTTCAGCTCTGTGACTTTGCTATTCTTCCCCACCCTGGAATCTGGGCTGGCCTGGTGTGTCCTTAGTTAGATAAATAGAATATGGTAAAGTGAAATCGAGACTTCTGAGTTCAGACTTCCAGGGACTTTGGCTCTTTTGCTGTCTCTGTCTTGGGACCTTGAGACCTCTGTATAAGAAGCTTCAGCTAGTCTCCTTGAGGTCAAGCACAGAGGCCAGCTGAGGGCCATCACCAACTGCCGGACATGTGGGAGAAGCCACCTTAGACCATCCAGACCCACACGAGCTGTCAGACTAGTAAAACCAAATCAGTGGCTCGGCACCTGTGGCTCAAGTACCTAAGGTGGCAGGTTCGAATCCAGCCTGGGCCTGCCAAAACAGCAATGAGGGCTGCAACCAAAAATTAGCTGGGTGTTGCGGCCGGTGCCTGTGGTCCCAGCTACTTGGGAGGCAGAGGCAGGAGACTCGCTTGAGCCCAAGAGTTGGAGGTTGCTGTGAGCTGTGATGCTACGGCACTCTGCCCAGGGTGACAGCTTGAGGCTCTGTCTCAAAAAAAACCCAAAAATAATAATAAATAAATAAATAAAATAAAACCAAATCAGTGATCCCAGGTAAACCACCAGTTGAGTACAGCCCAAATGGTTATCCCCATTATAAGGTAACAGAGTGAAAGTTGTATTAAACCTTTAAGTTTGGAGTAGTTTGTCATCACGCAAGAAAAAAATGAACATGGATGAGGTTATCTTCAAGATATCTTCTGGTCTAAAATCTATGGTCAAAAAACCCCCTCAATATTCCTATATCACATTTAAATCATCGAGGAATCTTATAAAGCTCAAAAAGGCCTCATGAAGTAACCTGACCAAGCTCCCTATCTTAAGGTGAAATAATACCAATAAAAAATAACAGAAGATTGTATGGATTGAGCGCTATCTCCCAGGATTTTTCAGTCATTATTGCCAATCCTTACCAAGACACTCCAGACAGTGATGTCCTTATGAAGAGAAGTTTGAAAGTTTGACAGACTAGAGTTATTGAACTGAGATGTGAACTTATGCCTCTGATTCTAAAGCCCGTGTTCTGGCCAGGTGACGTGGCTCACACCTGTAATCCTATCACTCTGGGAGGCCAAGGTGGGTGAATTGCCTGAGCTCAGGAATTCTAGACTAGCCTGAGCAAAATGAGACCCTGTCTCTACTAAAAATAGAAAAACTAGCCAGGCCTGGTGGTGTATGCCTGTAGTTCCAGCTACTCAGGAGGCTGAGACAAGAGGATCACTTGAGCCCAGGAGTTTGAGGTTGCTGTGAGCTATGACATTTCAGCACTCTACCCACAGCAACAGAGTGAGACTATGTTTCAATAAAATGAAATAAAACCCATATTCTCCTAACCATATTCCTCACTGACTTATGGCTATTATTAGCCCTACATAAACAATGCAATTGATAGAAACTTTCGATGACTTTTGCCAATTAAACAAGTGGTAATGATACCTCAAATATAATTGAATAGAGAGCAGTTATACATGTTTTGAAAGCAAAAAATTTCCCTAAGCCAGAAAACAGGAATTCATAGCTTCAATTTTGTCAGGAAAAACTTAAATATTTTTCAGAATAGTTCCCCTTGTTACCAATCTTGCCAAGGGCATTAATTCCTCTTTTCCTGTTCTCACATCTATTTATTTTTTTTGTCTTCTCACTGACATCCCCCCCCCTGACTTTACTTATTTTTCTGACTTCTGCACTTGTATCATTTTTCTCTGACAGCTGATTATCTTGCTCCTGACTGTCTCGTTACTCCTTTTTCTGCCTTCCGGGCAGGTAAGCTCCCTGATCCCTAGCAACACTCTAGTATCAAGGATCTCCTCCCAAATAGTCCCCCCAAACAAGTTCAGTCATCAGTGAACCCTGGAATGAATTTTTCAATTACACCAAATTCTTTAAAAGTGAATTTGTCACTTGATTTACAGATCAAAGCAGCATTCGAGTTTTCCTCTCACATAGGAATTTAAACATATTTTTGCTTCCTATCACCCAGCAACTATAACACACTGAAAAGCACAAATGTGGGGCCACTGGGCAGGAACTGTATCCTGAGTTAGAGCTTAATCACCAATGTCACAGGGAGAATCGCTCACGGTGTTTAAGCAAGAACCTTTCTAAGACCCTGAAGCCCCAAGGGAGACTCACCATCTCAAGAAAAGTGTTGCCGTTTGTTTTCTACTCCAGATAGGTGATACTTTCAGGGACAGATTTCTTATCACTCACCTCCTGGGGAAAGTTTCAGAGTAGCTACTCAGAGTTCTCAGAAGGAGGCCGAGTAAAGGAAGCAAAGCCCTATGGCTAGGCGGCCGCATCAGCAGCTCTATCATCCAGAGGCTGGTCTCGCTTCTTCTGCTGCTCTTCTCAAAGACTGTTATTTGAGAGCCTTTGTCCCTGATATCAAAGCTTGTTCTTTGGCTCAGTTCATAGCCAATCCTCAGGGAGGGGCAGGGATTAGAAAAGGCAAGGGAGAATATTGAAAAATGTGTTCTTTCCATAAGGGTAAAGTTAAACCACAGAGGGAAGTCTGAAGGGAAAGCAGCTCAGATAAGGAAAAGTGGTAAACTAAAGAAATTAGAACCAAGAACAAACCCTAGAAATCAAAGAGAGGCAACAAAATCATGACACCGGCATTCGAGCCAAGCTAGATAACAACGCCCATTTAAACTCCTCAAATGGCTGTGATTGAAACTGCCCACTCCAGGATAAAGGACAACTTTTTCTGCAATTTTTTTGAATCCACTGTTGTAACCTTTCCCAATGTTTATTTTCACGTGACTCAAAGTCACAATGGAAGGAAAAAATAAGTTATTTTAGTAACAATAAGGATGTGTAATTCCCGCTGTGGTTCAGACCATAGTGATTGTCCTTTTACCAAGAGTCGCCCCTTTCCAATACTTACCCTCCAGAAGGTGCTATTGGAAAGACCAGCTGTCCACCCGAGGTCAGGCACAGTTTAAGTGTCAATTCCTTCTGTACCCTCAGAGCTCTTCTGTCTTCCTAGGTTTATCTTATCTATTTTTGAATAGACCAGCTAGGAAATCCCCCAGTGTCACTTCCAACTGTGCCGCCAGGCTGTCCGCCCCTCAAGGACAGGTACTGCGCATCTGGTTCATTTTGGTATTCCAGGGCCTGGGATAATCCTCGACTCATAGTCGATCAGTATGTATTTGTTCAATTTGGGGGAAAATGAATGAGCTCTTGTAGAACTTATTCTGCAGTCATTATGAAGCAACTCAATATTTGCTGCGAGCACAGAGAGTCTCTTCTCTGGATTGTCAGTCTGCCTCCTAAGTCAGGTATCAGAATTCCTGAACACACAGCAGGCAGTGAATAAATATTTACTGAACAACCCAACAAATGAATACAAGTGAATGAAAAACAAGAGTTTTCGCTTTTGCATCCCTCTCATTCCTCTTTATACAGATTCTCAGACCTTGCCACTGAAACCTGTAGGACAAAGCTTAACGCAAGGGAGTTGCTCAGAGCTGCAGGATGGGACAGAAATGCCTCTTTGAAAGACTGTCACCAGCACGGTAGCAAAGCAGGTTAGCGCCAGAAGGTTCTGATCCTAAGATAAAGTACATGATCTCAGCATCTTAGATCTGCTTATTATATCATTCATGGCTTCTTCCCAAAGAAGACTGCATCCTAAATTCTGACCACATCCGTACTAGTTACAAGAGTTAGGCAACAAGACAGAGAGCCGTATGCCTAAGTAGTGCATCCTCCTTCATTTTCACTAAAAAGAATTCTGAGCATGTCTTTTGCCTCATACTCAGTCAACTTAATGCTCATTCTTAGAACCTGTCCTGCCAGTTAAAGAAGAAAGGGGAGGCTATGCTATTTTACAAGGTTAAAGGAAATAGATTCCTTCTATGTCCAGGCAAAAACATCACAAGACTACATTACTTTCATTCCTCATGTTGTCACTAAAGTCCACGATTATCATATTCGACTTAATTCACCCTCTGCATTATGCAATTTTATGCATATTTACTTATTTAACAGCAAGGATTGTTTATCTTTCTCCTATGGAAGAGAACTGTGACAAAAGCCTAATAATCTAGAGAGAAAATATTAGTAATATTTCAAAAATATTTGTTACTTAATTGCATGAAATATAGATGAGATCAGATGCCAACGCAAAACCAAAATCCTGCAATTTTCAAGGTGCCAGAAAAGGAATTCAAATCCAACATTCTGGAATTAGCTTTATTTGTCTACTTTTTTAGAGACAGAGTCTTACTCTATTGCCCTTGGTAGAGTGCTGTGCTGTCACAGCTCACAGCAACCTCCAACTCCTGGGCTTAGACAATTCTCTTGCCTCTGCCTCCTGAGTAGCTGGGACTACAGGGGCCTGCCACAATGCCTGGCTATTTTTTGTTGTAGTTTGGTTGGAGCTGGGTTCAAACCCGCCACTCTCAGTATATGGGGCCAGCGCCCTACCCACTGAGCCACAGGCACCACCCTGGAATTAGCTTTAATTTTAAGGAATTTAATGGCGGAACATGAGACTCGCCCCACCTGGCCCTCGCACTCCACCCACACTCTGATCACACACAATTGAGAGGAAAGAGAGATTTGGAATAGCTGCTCAGTCTTTGGTTTAGGGCCCGGTTCTGGGAGACTGAAAGGGGGACTGGGTCTAGGTTAGGGTGACCAGATTTTAACATTTTTAAAGCGGGACAACACAGCTGGGGGGCTGGGCAGGGTGGGGGACGGAGGAGGCAGGGGACAGGGCAGGGCAGGGCCTGACAACAATGCAAACTTTGATAAGTAGTTCTGGATAATCGCTTCTCAACAATTATTTGTTATTATTACAGTTTTATTACATTATAAAATTAACAAAAATAATATAAAACTCATATTCTGGCGAAATAGCCACATGGCAGCCGAAAACCGTCTATTCCCTTCCTGTTCTCCCGCCGGTCGTGCGTGCATTCTTTCCAAAAATCGGGACTTTTTAAAAACGCCGTGGGTCGCGGGACAAATTGTTAGAAAGTGGGACTGTCCCGCCAAAAGCGGGACGTCTGGTCACCCTAGTCTAGGTGCCCTTATGCTCTGCACAAAGATGACCAAGAAAATGAGGATTGCCTTGTTGGAGAAGCTGCCTCAAATTCTCCTCTCCACCTAAGGAATATTATGGGCTTTTAAAGGAAGGGCCATGTGCCTGGGGGCAGGTCACAGCGTGACTCTCAAGGAGCTACACCCTGGGGCAGGTCCAGGGGACAGTGATTCTGGGCAACAGGAATGTTGCTCAGGGGTCTTTGGAATCTCAGCTTTTTCATCCTGCATCCATCATTTTCTGGGGAACAACTCAAAAGGTCAAAAAGTTACTTAAAGGAGAGGATTTTAAGGGGATCAATGAAATCCGTTCAACGGGGAGCCAGTTACAATATAATGCTGAGAAAATGCCTAGAAGTTTCCTAAATGTCATGCCAGGAATGTACTGCTCCTGGGTTGCCATCAGGGATAGCAGAGGTTTGGAAAGTCTTAGAAACCATTACCCACTGCAGGATTCACTCACTGGGTCAAAGAAAGCTGGATATTGACATCCATTAAAGTTCTTTTGCAAGACCTCTCTAGCAAACCTGCCTTACAAATTGACAAGCCAAATGCCCAACAAACCACTCCCCCTCTCCAGAAATCACTGCAGAATCACACACCACAGCACAGGACTTTGAAAGTTTCTCCCTTCCATCATGAGGGTGATCACTCCGCTGACTAGCTATTCCACACACATACTGTTTCCACGTGGCATTATTCAGAAGACCTTATTACTTTTGTCTTTAGACAAAATCTAAATATAGATTTATATTTATTTACAAAAACATATTTCCTGACAAGCACTTTTATAAGGATTCTATAACAAAATCTGTACCTGAGATAAAATGATTTTTTTTTTCTTTTGAGACAGAGTCTCACTATTTCACTCTTGGTTGAGTGCCCTGGCATCAGCTCACAGCAACCTCAGATTCTTGGGCTTAAGCTATTCTCTTGCCTCAGCCTCCCCAGTAGCTGTGACTACAGGCACCCACCACAACACCTGGCAATTTTTTTGTTTGCAGTTGTCATCGTTGTTCAGCAGGCCCAGACCAGGCTCGAACCCGCCGGCTTGGTGTATACGGCTGGCACCCCACTCACTGAGCTACAGGTGCCGAGCCAAAAAGAAGTAATGTTAACAGTGCAAATGCATGTGTCTACTCCAAATTATGAAACTTATTTATGGAAGCTTGACTTTTTATAAAAGATATTTTTCTGGTAATGTCATTGTTACATGTTCTTATTATGTGCTATCATTTTAACTTTCAGATTCTAGTATCTAAATTCTTCTTTCTCAATCTCAGTAACAAAACTTGTGATCATTCTTTATAATGCGTTAAATAATCTATTGTAAAATCTCAATGGGTCTCTAGAGAACAGACCTAAATGAAGCTTTGTTATACCATGTACAACACAAATGAAAATGTAACACCAGAAGATTTTATGTACTTTAAGTGAATGTGACTCAGTGCACCAAGAACAGGTAAAAAATAATGGAACTCAGTCTGTAAACAATCAACTCATTTCCCCAAAATGAAAAGAAATGTCAATGAAGGAAGCAGTAGTTCCAGGTGCCTTTTATAGAAGAAAAGTAGAAATAAAAAAGAGTGTTTACTTGGCAAGTGTACAGGGGTAAGGCCTGTTCTTTATTAACAAGGACCTGAGATTCTAAAAATCATCTACTATGCATTCATCTTTGAATCCCTTGACCTTGTTGGTAAAAGTCTTTGTTTTCTTTCTTTCTTTCTTTCTTTTTTTTTTTTTTTTTTTGCAGTTTTTGGCCGGGGCTGGGTTTGAACCCACCACCTCTGGCATATGGGGCCGGTGCCCTACGCTTTTGAGCCACACGTGCCGCCCAGTCTTTGTTTTCTTTTAGGTAGTTTGGCGTAGAAAAAGAAATCTGGCTATTTCCCCCACCTTTTTTGTTTTGTTTTATATCATCTGGCACCTCTATTCTCTTTACCAAAAAATAGGCATCCCTATCCCAAAAAAAAATAGGACTTGATTAAGCCACAGAAGTAATGAATGAAGCATGGCAGTAGTTCTGTTCCAGAGCTATGGGCCACTTTTCTAGCACACAGGCAGCCAAATTGTGTTGGGATTTTGTCCCTCTCATAGCGAAGTAGTTATGGGTAGTTGCTTTGGGTCATGGAGTCCAAAATTTCTTGCATTCCTGGCCCTCATCAACTGAATGAGACAGTCATGCTTAACCCAGTAGCTAAACAGGAGCGAGAGGCCGCTCAGCTGATACGCTGTATTTTAGAGAGTGACTAACAACGTAATCATGTCTTTCCTATTGGAACGTCTTGAAATCAAGATGACAACTTAAGATGAACTAAAATGACACAGAGTGACAGACACACAGTGAGAAAGCGTTGAGCAGCGTCATGAGTAGAAGCTGTGAGGCAACAGAGCCATGAACAGGTAGAAGCTGGGGGCAGAGAGAAAAGCTGCAAGGAGAAAACCAGCTATGGCGATGGAAGCGAGTAGGGAGACGCAGAACAGAGGAGGAGAGCCGCCGCCTGTGATGACCAGCCCAGCTGACCGGCACCAGAATGCCGCTCTATTCTGATCAACATTCTCATTCCTGAGGACGGGCTGTGCAGGGCCAAGGCTGGTTCAGGTGTTTCCTTCATTCCCCATCCTGTCTTGACTACAAAGTGCCATCCCCTCACTTGAGTAAACTAGTGTCTATTCCTTATCACCGCAAGGACATAACTAAAACAACCGGCCGTAAGCAGCACATAGAAATCTGTTCAAGAGAAAATTCTTCAGCATTGGGACAGGAAATTTCAAATGTCAATAAAATCCACTTCGCTTTGCCACCATAAATCTTTTAAGTTTTTTTTTTATACTTATGAAAGTAAAATTGCACTCAACCCAGAAATCTGGGAAAACCCAGATTTTCCTTGAAGAAGGAAAAATCACTCATAATCCTCAGACCTCAGACCAGAGATAGTGCTGTGGTCACCTGGGTTCATCTAAGTGTTTTAGCCTCACACCTCTCCTCCATCCACCTTCCTCTTCAGTCCTGAAATGGTTAAAAACCACCACCAAAGGGCTGGAGAGGTAGAGACATATGTGGCAGGGGAGGAGGGTGAAGCCCCTCCTCGCTGTCATAGGCATCTTATGGCCAAGGGCTGAGCAGGGGGAGTGGCTGCTCCTCTGAATAAAGGTGGCATTAACTGGGCACCAGGCAGTACAATTATCATATCGAATTGAGATGGTGTTTTTATCCAGTGGCATTTTTTTTTTGAGACGGAGCCTCAAGCTATTCCCCTGGGTAGAGTGCCATGGCATCACAGCTCATAGCAACCTCCAACTCCTGGGCTCAAGCGAGTCTCCTGCCTCCGCCTCCCAAGTAACCGGGACCACAGGCACCCGCC